>CM021769.1:5385835-5408026 GCA_011076525.1 Nettapus auritus | reverse complement strand
CCCCCCCCCCCCCCGCCTCCACCCACACCGAATTTGTTTTTATTTCTCTGCCGTCAGGTTGCCTTAACCATTTCGATGGCTCGGGAGGCTAAGCCACCGAGCCAGCCCAAGCTTTTGATTTGAAAGGGGACCGCATCCCCTTTTTCAAAGGAGCCTGCTCCCTAGGGCAACCACATCACACCGCTGATTTGCTGCAGTGGAGACCGCAGCGCGTACAATATGCCCTCCCCCCTCCGCCTGTGCTGCTTACAGCATCAGTCCGGAGCCGAGCGGGGAGACGGGAGCGATACCCGCTAACCCAACCCATGCTCGGGAATGCCTGACTGCTAACAACGCAGTGCCTCCGACCACAGGAACGGCCCTTCCCCAGCCCTCCGAGATGCAAGCCAGCGCCGACTCCACCAAGATGGACTGTCTTTGGAGCAACTGGAAATGTCAGGGTATTATATCTGTTCGAGTGTTGCATGCTAGAAGGACTGCATGTCAGGAGGCAAAGGCAGGATCCATCCATTTTTTTTTTTTTTTTTTGCATTGTTCACCTGTGGGCCTTTGCATGCTGTTTTATCTCCCTCCCCATGAAGCTTTTATTTGGGGATAATTTAAGAAGGAAAGGAAGAAAAAGCCCTTTATTGTGTTGTTTGAATGTATTTCTCCCATCTCCAGCTATCTCGCCTGAAAGCATCCAGGATACAGGACCTTCCTTCCCACCTCACAGCTCATTTCCCAAGCATCCACCCTTGCCGTTAGCGGTGTCATTCCTCACCCCGGAGTCTCTGGCAGGATTTTCAGACCTTTTGGGCTTTAGGAGAGCCAGGCAATGGTGAATTGGTGCTGGCTGGGGCTCGCAAGGGTTTGAGGCGGTTGCGTTGAGCGCCTCGGTTCCTCTTGCCCATGGACACACCCATGGCTAGGGCTTAGCCTAGCGTCAACACAAAGAAAACACAGCCCCGGTGAGACATGCGATAGCACCGCGGCATTGCCACCCACCTCGTACTTTGCTGTAGAGTTGCTTTTTTTTTTTTTAAAAAAAAAAAGCTTTTATTGTTCTTTCGAGCACTCCGCTGAGTCCCCTTTGTGGGTAAAAATATTGTGATGGTGTGGTGTGCTGCCGCGGAGGCGAGGGGAACAATAGCATCTCCCTTTTGGGCTTATTTTCAGCTTATTTGGAGTGGGTCGGTGGCTGTGCTGGGTGGGGCTGGCTACCTTCCGGGGCGCCTCGGACAGCTTTTCAGCCATTTTTAGTCGGCTTCACACTTCCCCGCCAGCATCCAGCCTTTGTTTTGATAAAAGACAGTCTCTGTGACGCTGCTCGGTGGACAGATTAGAGGGAGAAAAGCTAGTGGCTGATCCTGCTGGGCAGCCTGCTGTCTGCTTTGGGCAGGATTTGTTTGGATGTATTTTATAATTTTAAGGTGCGTGTTTACGCTGAATAGACCTTATATGATGCTCACAGCAGGGTCCCTGGGAGAGAGACTCTCTAGCATCATCCAGGATGCTTGCAGACGTAGTTTCATAAAGGCAGCGACATGCAACCAAAGCCAGAAAACCTTCCTAAGGTGGTTTGGGGCAGGGGGAGGCAGGGGGGGACATACAGACAGACCTTTATCTCTAAGGATCTTGATATTTTTGCAGTCTTAATTTGGTTATGGTCTGAGGGTTTTCTCAGGAAAATGAGTAGCAGGAAAGTAAACAGATGCACCTGTTAAATGCCAGCCTGCGGCAGCTTGAGCTTTCTGTACCTTAATCAAGGGCCAGGGTTTTCTATAGGATTGTGTGAATCCTTAAACTTATATAGGAGAGCCACAGCCAAACTTGGGAGCCTTTTCATCTGAGATTTAAAGGTGAACTTCCTTGTTAGGTGGGGTTCAGGTTTTTGTTTGTTTTGTTTCCAAAAAAGGCTAAGTATCTTGCTGATCTTTCTAAAAATATTAATTTGCTGAGTCAGGTCATTGGACCACCTGTATTTAGAGGGACAATAAATCTTTTCCTTTTTTAGCAGAAAAAATGAATATTTATTCATAAAGTTAAAAAGGGGGGGATGACAAAGGGTATGCTGATATTGTTAAATTAATAATTTATAATCAATAATAATAGTAGTCTTTCTTTCCTTCTGTGTTCTCCTGTTTGAAATCAAGAGGCAGATTTGCTGAAAATTATGACACAATCTAACCCATGCTGATTTTAAAAAAAAAAAAATCTGAAAAAAAATCGACGCAGCTGAAATAAATCACTTGCCTCATTTCTACATCATTTGCATATCTTTCTTTTTCTTGGGTGGTGCTTTATGCTTTAAAAATGATCCTGCTGAAAACGTGAAATAGACAGTGTTATTTCTGCCACCAACATTCTTTGATCAGTCCCAGATAAAATAGGAGAGATTTGAAATTCAGAGGAATGAAGACTAAAGACTTGATTCACTGGTTCTTTTAATATCTGTTATTCACGTACTCTCCATCTCAACTCAGAATATCAGTTTCATGAAAATCTGGAATTGTATAATTTTGCCAAGTTCATTATCAATGGAATTATGGTTCCTCCCTGAAAACTCTGGAATATGGCTGTGAATGTAACAGATGCAGTCCCAGACCTCAGTAAATACAGAGCATATTTTTACTGAAATTATGGAAATAAAATGTTGAGGTTAACATAAGCTTTAATTAATAAACAATCATGCTTGTGACCAGCTATATCACTGGTTTGCCCTTATGCTACTGAAAATTGGTGTAAAATTCAGTAGGGGTCTTGAGAAGCTGCAGAGATACTTGCTGAGGCTTTGGCTTTGCCCCACTGAATCTACATACCATTACTCTCCTCGCAATGAAGCAACTGGTGCTAGTAAATACATTTAAAATATTGCAATGTGTTTTAGTGACCCATGCATCAAGTAAAGCATGATTGTGTCAACGGTAGATCATGATACAGCCCCTCGGGGAGACTGGGAGAGTAAATCGCCCCTGCTGGGCATCTGCTTCATTCAAAATATTGTCACAGGAGGCTTTGGGGAATTGCAGCCGACTTCCACACCCATCTTTTCGCACTGGTAGGTGGTGCGTTTGAAGTAGGCCAAGATGGAGCTATGCATAATGCATGAGGGTGCAGAGAAATGTCTCCAACTGGGCATTCTGGTCAGTGCGGACCTTTGTACAGCAATGTCATGGTGCCCAGCTCATTCAGGGGAGCTGTGGGATGAAGTGTGCCTCTGGGCTTGGGCGACTGGAGCAGGCCGCAATGCCTTGCTTGTGGACTAGGCCCAGCTCTGCAAGGCTCAGCCCAATGCCTTGCTGGAGAGGTTTCTCTGGATTAGGAAGGTCTTGGCACCCCAGCTCTTTGGAGCTACTTGGTGCCAGTTCAGTTGTCCCCACGAGTATTTCCTCCTCCAGTGTTTCTTCTACATGTCAGCTTTTGGGTGGCCTGCATAAGTGCCATGCTTTTTCCTGCAGCATCACCATCCTGCAAGACGTATTAGGAAAGAAAATCTCAGAGATAAGAGAAAAAGGCTTCTGAACTGTTCATAAAAATGATCCTAAATATTATCCGCATTGTGATTATAAACTAATGTGGAGAAGGACTGCAGATTTCATCAAATCCACCTAGCTGACGTAACTCCCCTGGAACTGGAGTTGTTGAGTAGCATTTTTTTGACAGCTGTTTCCAGAGAACCAGCTTTCTTTCTTGACTGATATACCGACTGCTTCTGAAGGGTGCCAAGAAGCTCCACTAGCTATTCATGGCAACATTCCCCACTTCTAGATTGACAAAGAAGTTCAATAGCAATAATATGGATGCTTGCTATTAATGGATAATCTTATTGACAGTTCTGAAGTCTGTTAAATTATAGCTATCACCATGAAAGCATAATTTCAGCAGGTTGGTACCTTCATATCTTTAGTGCTTTCCTGAAGGTACTGTGGGCTAAACTTTCAGCTGGGATCACCTTGTCTAGCTCAAATGAGTGCTTCCTCTTTGCAGGAGCAAAAGGGACTTCTGTCCCAGAAGTTGGTTCTTTTGTTGGACCTTGGTAAAGCTAAAATATGGGAATTAATTTTATCATTTGATGTAACCAATTTAGCTAATATTTTCACAAAAACTGCACTAAATTGTGGGTAATCAACTTCCTGATTTCACAGATGATTTCCTGTGAAATTTGAATGAAATTTGTTGAGATTTTTTCCACTTTCTGATTTGCTTTCATTTTTTTTGTTGGTCCATCCTCAAGCACACTCCTGTTGATAGCAACAGGACTGCAAGATCAAGAGCTTAAAGCTAGAGGACAAACTCTCTTAGACATGAGCTTCATGCCAACCATCCCAACAAACACCTTCACCTAGATGGTATCAAAAGTGAGATTAGCTCTGCCAAAACATGCTCTGTACACATCCTGTGTCATGCCTGAGTATATATATATATATTTGTTATTTTTTTTAAGAATAGATATACAATATTCTTCCATTGCCAAAACAAGGAGAAAATTCCCCTAAACTAAGATTATTTTAAGATATTCCTTAAGGAGTAATTTAAGCTCTGTCAAGAGGGTGATGGTAGGGCAGTAGCTGAAGGAAGCTGAAGTAACTGGAGGGCTGCTTTTGCTTTCACCAGGTCTCTAGGAAGTTTTACAGTGAGTTTGATGGGCATCCCTTCTGTTTTGGCATCAGAAGGGATAATCTCTCTATGTCATTCTTATAACTGAAGTAGGTCTGAAACGTTGATTTTGAAAATCTTCAGATTTTCAAATGTTTGGATAGAGTTTGAAGGGGGTCTGGTTCTCTTATTTTGGTCCAGGAGCATCTCAGAACAATCTTAACGTTTCCATAGCATCATGTGCATACAGAGAGTGCATTCAAGGACTCTGCTTGGTCTCCTTGTTCTCTGCTCTCTTAAGGTAAGAGCAATAACATCCTTCATAGAAGCTGGCAAAGGCAAGTAGTGATACGGTTTAATGAGCAAGGGGTGTGTGAAGGAGACTTTCTCTTGCCTCTAGGTTAAATACTGGTCTTGATCCTCTCTCATGTGAAAATAACAACAACAACAAGTCACAGCAGACTTAATGTGAGGAGAGGTTGCAGGGCTGGTTTCTTTATTGCCAGCCCTGTTGTGCTTTCTTCTGTCTATCCAAGCCCAGCCTGGTGCCTCACTTAAGGCAAGCAAACTTTTTTTTTTTCCTCACATAAGGCAATCCTAATCTTGCAGATGGAGGAGAATATGAATGACCTAGAGGGCATCTCATATCACGAATTTCCTTTTCCTTGGTCCTAACCCATCTCCAGGTCCTCTTTCATCAGGAACTGGGGACCAAGAAGGTCTGAACTTTCAGGCTGAGTTTTGGAGCAGAGAGATGATAAAAGATATAAAGCCACGCTGAGGATGGGAAGTTCATGGCCAAAATGTGTACAAGAGGTAGAAGTACGGAGAGATCCCTCAAGGCTGGAGATAAAAAATAAGGAGAGAGGCCTCATAAAATGGCACAAATACTCTGTCTTGGCTCTGCTGTTAATCACAGCAGTCTCCTGAAGGCACCAGACTGCTCATTAAATGTTATATCCATCTGTATTACATTTGAATCAGATCTGTCGTGGGGAGCAGAGCAAGGGCCATGTTGGATCCTCCACTGGGGAGAAGAGGGAAAGCCTGGCTCAGCAGCCTGTGGTGAAAGCTGCAAAATGACATTTCTTTCAGCATGAGCAATATTTACTTCAATTCAAAGACTCATCTCTAGTAGTCACATTTGTTAACAAATATTGTTACAACAATGCTATAAACAGGACTGCCCTTCTTAAATTGGGTTTTCCAGGCTTTTCACTGCCAATAGGCCTGAGAAGCACATTATGAAGTGCCTCTATATTATAATGCACCATATACAGAACTAAAAGCTGTACATAGACAGCTTTTTCTCACTTCTCATTAATACTAACATTACATAAAGAACGAAGCTCTACAAACCATTGATTTTTCCTCCTAAGGAGGCCCAATGGGATCTCCATTGTAGGAGGGGGGACTTGATCACTTCCAAGGGCTTATTAGTATGCTGAAAGCATATAACCTTTATTCGATCCTCAAGGTCCAAGAGCCTCATTCGAAAGCTGGACACAAGGTTTTTGCAGACACTTTTTATACTTACTTCCATGTGAATGCTGCTTCATGCATGCTTATTTTTCATGCAGTTGTTGCCGTGGGGAACAACTTGCAAAGTCAGAAGGAGAGAACAAAGATTTTCAGAGGAAGACAGGGAGAAGCTGTGGAAGATGCAAATTGTCCAGTCTGTGCACAATTAATCTTCCATTAATTTTCATCTTAAAATGCTCACTTCAAGACATGGAATGGAAAGATCCCTGTTTCTCTTATAACCGTATTTTTCAAAAACATAATCATGCAGAAGTCTGAGGGAAGGAGGACATCTCAGCTACAGGATGGTTTGGATTTGCCTTCTCTGGAATTATCTTCCAGGAGCAGCTGCCCCACACCACAGTGCTTCTGAGGACCACATAAACCACCACAGCCCAGCCCTCACTGTTTCTACCAGAAGGGATTCAGAAGCATCACTTCTTAGTCCACCTCAGCCATCTCAGGCCTTTCACCCCTTGCCTCCATCACTGCCCTTTCCATCCCTGAAGTCTCTCTTCTGGCTTTTGTGATGCCACATATCTGAATGTTTTCTGCTGAAAACTGATGTGAGCTGGGTGAGCTTTCAGTCAGCATACTCACGAGCAGTTCCTTGCTTGCACCAAGCATTGGACACTGCTGATGTTACTTAGATTTGAGAGGTTACTTTGAATTTGCCTTGTAAACAATGGCTGCTCATACTAACAGGTGTCTGCTTGTATCAGAGAGTTTATCTTTATCATTAGTCCAGGGGATGGCCCCAAAGGGAACTCAGATTCATTTAATGAGATGAAATTATACTATGAATTGTAGCTGAAATGCTGCTTGGCATCCTTGAAAGATTTTTCTTTCAAATCCAAGACTACTTGAGTAACGTTTTACAAGATCTGCTGTCAGTTAAAATATATATATATGTATATGGACAGGCAATGCTTTCAGATAAATTGCTCATCAAAATGCATTTCTCCAGAAATGCTCTTCTAAGGTGGTTACAGTGACCTGCATCAGTCTGCAACATTGCTTTCTTAGAGATTGCTGGCAAGTCCCCCATAATAAATACAAAGACTTCTGAGTCTGAGACTGTTCTGGCAAAACCCAGAGTCCTTTTATGCCTCCACAAATGAGCCAGAGCTCTGGTGCATTGTGTTGGAAAGAGAGCAAAGTAACCGAAGGAGGGACTCTGCTTCCCTCCTTCCAGGAGGTTGAAGGGAGATCATGGAAAGCTACAACCAAACACCTTCTGCATATTAATGGACTTTAGAGTTGGAATTTTCAAAAACGAAGGTTTTGAATGAAACTGAGGCTGATTTCAGTGCCTGTTGTCCAAACTCCTGTTTGCAAATACTAGCTGCGAGCCGAAGGTGCTCTGAAGTCGGCATTTTGGCTATCAGAGAAGTGTCTCGCTTAGCCAGACAGATTAACCCGCTGTCCAATTGCATGCACATCACATATTGACAGGCTCACATGGCACCAGCCTCCTGCTTCATGCATATTCAGCGTGCATCACTCAGAATCATGCCATTGTAGTTGGGGATGGGCACATGAATGCACACACACACAGAGTCTGCAACATGCCAAGGGCTTGCAGGACCTTTGCCTGCACCAGGACCTTTTATTCTTTCCCTGTGGGCCAATTTTTCACTAAGCATTGACCAAAGCATCTAATTATTACTTCATTAATTCATGCCCTCTCCTCCGATTGCCCTGGGGACCAATGTCCACATGTTGAGAGCTGGACTCGGAGCCTGTTGCAGCCTGGCTGAGCAGAGAGGTGGGTGCAGATGAGCAGCTCCAGCTCAGCTCACACTCGCTGTGTCCCCACGCTCTCTCTGTCTGAGCCTGGGTGGTCGGTAATTTGGCATACGTAGGGATGAACAGGCAGCTGCCCTTTCTCAAAGACTCAGAACACCATTTGTATGTCATAAGCTGTTGAAGGGAGTAAACCCATGGGGCCAGCAAGTGTTCGAGGACGCCATTTGCTGTCTGAGTCAGTTTTATATGAATATAGGATGAGATGAAACACGAAGCAGACATATGAATGTGGCTGACAACTTCACCTTTCATTTTCATCCTCATTCAGAACAAACACTGGGGTGTGGAGGAGGTTGATGTATCCAGTCTTGGGCTCACCTGATGGTGAAGCAGAAGATTTCTCATTGCTTTGCCTCTTGGCATCTGTTGACAATGCCAGACACTGATGGGACAGGTACTACCTGGGCACTGGGGCAGCTGCGTAAGAACCCTTAAACCCCTATCTGCCTCCTTCTGAGGTTTTCCACCTAGCATTTGGCACATATTTTTTCCATGCACATGGGAATACTTGTGTCAGGTCTAAAAGACACAGGATCCCTCTCTCCCAGGTCTCGTTTGGCTGGCGAAAGAGGCCAGCTGCCTTTCATCTCCTCTCCCACGCATGCACACAGCCCCAGAACTGTGTCATTTGGCCTCTCTCCATCTTGCTTGGAGTGGTGGCGAGGCTTTCCTCACTGCAGCTTAGTAAATACCCCGGTCACCTCACAGCAGGAAAGGGGCAGGTTGCAGGATATACACACACAGACAAGTCTCTCTTGGGTCATTCAGCATCTTCCCTGCTGAGAGGAATGAGAAAATGCAATTTAGAAAATCTCCCGGTCTGAGGGGATATGAGGCAGAAGATCCTAGAAAGAAGGAAGGTGTGCTTAGTTGCACATTTTGAGTCTTATCAGCAATTGGTAATAACTCAGGGAACTCCACTGAAATGTCCTGTCGGAATTTTTTGGCTCAGCTCTCATTTGTTTGCCTGTCTACTGCCTACATGCTCAGTGCGTGACCATTTTGTTTCATCAGCAGATGATATTCCACATACAGCACCCTGAGCCAGCTCACCTGTGCTCACTTCATTTAATACGAATGTATTTTGTGACAAAATTTAAGTGAGCTCAAAATGTGAGATTTGCATAAATTTTCAATGCTGTCTTCTGACAGGATTTTTTAAGCATAAAAATGATGAAGCTGTGAATAATACCTCCTGTCCAAATGCTCGCTGGTGAAAGCACACCAGTTGCTGTGCTGCAGAATTTTGTAGTGTCCTCACTGAAAAAGAGTACAAAGAGTGGTAAATACCACACACTTGTCTTCTGGATGCCATTTTGTTAAGGATGCTTTGCAAGCCCCACTCTCCAACCTGCAACGCTTTAAGCAACCTGTGGAGCTCCAGCTGCCCGGGTGGACACAGCTGGGTCTGCTCCACATCTCTGTGGTGTGGGTGCATACCCTAGGCTGTAAGTGCGTTTTTGGAGCATCCACCAGTCCGTGCCCTGCAGTATGGGCAGGGAGGAGACATGGCCATATGACTGGAAAGGCTGTGGTGTGATCCCTATTTTGTGTACTCACACCCAGGACCCCAACATATACCACCCATCTCACGTGTGCTCGTGATCACAGGTCCAGTGCTGAGTGCTGATGCATAGAAATATCAGAGTTATTATATTGTGTCTGTGGATGTAGATTGTAGTAGGACGTGAATATTGCGTGAAGGGAACAGAGTTCAGTAACGCAGTAGCAATTTCTTCACTCAAGCCCATTACTTTGAAAAGCAATGCTAATATGTGTAATAGTAATGAGTAATGGCTCATTGACTCAAGGGAAACAGGCAGTGGTGACTCACAGTTTTTGGAGATTAGATGATATGAACTACTACTCTGGATTAATTTTTTTTCTTTCTGTGTTTGTGAATTTTCTTCTGACAGATTGCATTTTTCCTGAATTTACTCTTTGTTCAGAATTATTTGACAAGTGGCATCTTTGAAATCTGTTTGGCTGGTGTTGTGCTCAAGCTGTTCATGAAGACTGTGTGAAATTAGAGCTGCTTTGTTTAGATTGTCATGAGCCTGTTCTTCGGCTGGCTTCAGTCTGCTTAGAAACAGGTTATCGGTGCAAATGCATTAAATTTACCTATGTGGACTGGACATTCTGTGATCATTTCTTAACATTTTGCTTTTATAGTGCCCATTCCTTCAGTAGTATAGTTTGCTGGAGTGGCTGGGATAAGCTATACAAATGGAATAAAAAGCATGGTCAAAATGAACTCTTTTGGAAATGTAAAAATATATTGTTGGAAAATGTTTTTCTATGCTTGCTTTGTTCTAACTAACACCTCCCCTGTATCTAGACAAGCAAAGTTATCTACAAAATATAAAAGTTTTTTTAAATATTCCTGAGATGTTCAGATTTGCAGCAGTAAGAGGAATTATTCCTCATTTTAAGGTCACATTTGTTTCTTACTCATGTAACTAAATGTTTTCCTACAAATGTAACTTAAGAGGTGGCAAAATCAGGAGTTTCATCCTTTCTCAGAACAAAAGAAATAACAAAATTGTATTGTCTTAAGTTTGAATGGGAAACTGGTTTATTGTGGCTAACCCCAAGCTTTCTAATTCATTTATCAACAACCAAAACTTGAACATGTTTTGATCCAGAAGTGGAAACAAATTGGCATTAGGACTTGTGACCAAAAAAACTAATAATTCAGAATTTCAATGTACAATAGGAACTATTCTTAGGTGGAGAGTAGGTAAATGCAAGTTGGGGTGCAAATTTCTCCATACAACCCTACCAACAACACAAACCCCAGTTGCATTTGCCTTGCCCTCACAAGGTACCTGCCGTGCTGTGGTTGGGAATAATCATCCACCTTTAACACAAATGCATGAAATACAAGGATTTCAAGCAGGTGATTGATCCTTGTTTCCTCCATGCATCCCCAAAGTCACTGAGCTGCTCTCAGGAAAGGAAATTCCAGGTGATACACACATCAGCAGGACCATTTCTCTTTCCTTTCCCCTCCAGCGAAGGACCTGAGCATCACAGTGGCCTCGATGCCCTCCCAGCTCCCACCTTTAACATGTTGGTCTTCTCTCCCCCAGCTATCGATCTGTTGTACTGGCGTGACATCAAGCAGACAGGGATCGTGTTCGGCAGCCTCCTGTTGCTGCTCTTCTCCCTGACCCAGTTCAGCGTCGTCAGCGTCGTGGCCTACCTGGCCCTCGCCGGCCTCTCGGCCACCATTAGCTTCAGAATCTACAAATCGGTCCTACAGGCTGTGCAGAAGACGGACGAGGGCCATCCCTTCAAGTGAGTGCTCTGTAGTCGTGGCCAGGGGCCATTTATCTTGTGGAGGATCCATTCCTTGTGGCAATTCATGTTTCTTCAGCTGCTGCTTTTATACCAGATAAAATTCTTGCTATAACAGAGGAAATATTTTTTGCTGTTGTCCAGAGTCTCCAGAGCTGTAAGGCAGAATTGGCTTAGCTTCTTGGGGAAAAACAAAACAAAACAAACAAACAAACAAAAAAACACTACAAAAGAAATCATCCTCTGAGTCATGGGCGTTTATTTTTCCTGAAAGTCAAAAGATCATGAAAATTATAAGCAAATGGAGAAAAGGAGTTTCACTAGAGCTACTGATAATACAGTATCTCTGCAAGTAGAAAAAGAATCACTTCAGGGTATGCTCTATTTGGGCATGTAGGGGAACTCTTTCTATCTTGTCTCCTGCCCTGCTAGGCCATGATGGGGAAGTGCATCACTGTAGGTTGCTGGTGCTGGTTAAACTCTCCCCCCCCTCTGCAGGGTCTGGGCTGTTTGCCCCCACAGGGCAGTGATGCTTTCTCCTCTGCTGTGCCAATGAGCAGTGACCTGTGAACCAGGTCAGATTTGTTGGGAACTACCCCAGCTAGGATTTGTACCCCTCTTTGGGATTAGTAAAGAGAGAGACCATCCAAACTGGGCTCTGCATGTGGACAGGGAAAGGCTGCAAGCAAATGGCCCCAGCACAGCAATCGCCCAGGGAGACAGGTCTTGCACAGCAAAAATGGTGTGTACTGGTGGCTCTGTGCCCACAGGAAAGGGACATGTTGCTCCAGCTGCAAAGAAATGAGGGCTGGGCAAGAGGGAGTAATGGGGAGACAGGTATGAGTGTGCAAGGAGGGTGAACCTGGCTGTGTTTGTAACCAGATGTGTGTTTCTGGCAGAGCCTACTTGGATATGGAAATGAATCTCTCACAGGACCAGATTCAGAAGTACACAGACTGTCTCCAGCTATACGTCAACAGCACAGTCAAAGAGCTGAGGAGACTCTTTCTCGTTCAGGACCTCGTGGATTCTTTAAAAGTAGGATTGCTTTAAATATTTTTAACCCCTCTCTGGAGGATCAATTTACATTTCAAAGTGCTGCTTCCCTTGTTGACACTGTCCTTATAAAACCTAATTTTGCATAGCTCCAGATATCAAAGTTGTTTTCCTACTTGGTTTCCAATCTGCTCACTGCCAGTAGCTCAGAGGTTTGGCAATCTGCAGTTGAAGTTATTTATCTGTAACACAGGAGTTACAAAAGGTGCAGGACCAGCTTAATGACACTGCAGGTCTGGAAGCATCTCTGTGTTGTGCTCTCTACCACCTTGCCACAAAATGGTGTGTTCCCATTCTAATCACTCTGTTGATCTGGCTTTCCTCTAATGGTGGCCTTTCCTGCTGTGGAGGAATGCCCTCTTTCCCTCCTTGCTGAGAAAGCAATTTATTTTCAGCCTTACACCCAAGCAGGTGTTCTCCAGAGGAAAGGGAAGATCATTAAGAGAGCAGACATGGGTTAGGCTGCTAAATTACTAAAGGTTTTTAGAAAAATGTACCCATCTCCCATCCCTCAAGGCTTTTCAGTCACTGGGATTATCACCGTGGGGTTGTGATTAACTTGTGTGGGATGACCCTTGCCTTCATCAGAATTGGATGAAGGGTCCTAAATGTATGCAATTAAACACTAAATATACATGAAAGCTCAGCTAAGAGAGTATGAAGCAGTGATCTGCAGGATGGAAAATGGGTTTATACACTCAGAAAAAGTACCTAGTTCTTAATGTGCCTTACTTAACAAGTCCCTTTACACATTAAAAAAGGCTAATGTGCCATTATGTTAGCTAGTTAAGTGAACTCATTTCTTCGTACACTGACACTGGAGGTGATGTAATGATCTGTCCTTAATTTAGTTTGCAGTACTAATGTGGCTGCTGACTTATGTGGGAGCCCTCTTCAATGGCCTGACTCTTCTGATAATGGGTAAAAATTATCATTTCTTTTTAAATCTATTTTTAACTCTAATTCCTTGGTGATTTTTTGCGTAGGAAAAACAGCCTCTCCTTGTTGTGCCTTCCCTACAGTTAAACCATCAACTTGTATTTTTCTTTATTCATTATTCCTATTCTGTTTTCTATCCTGCTAGAAACAATTTGTGTTTTATGGTTGTGCAGCTACTAGTCCCAGAGAACTGGGAAAATCTGTATTTGGGAGGTTTGAGCAAAGTTCATTTTTAATACGAAGATCCCTGGTGGATCAGCTGACCAAGTGGCATGATCCGTGTTTGTCCCTGCTCAAAGTAGGTCTCTTCTCTGGAGGAATCTGATCAGCAGGAATTTAACACTGTGCTCTTTTTCTCCTCAGCTGTGGTGTCTATGTTTACTCTCCCTGTTGTATATGACAAGTACCAGGTAAGTCCATCCGCAGCTTTGCAGTCCGGGTGCATGGGTGGTTGTACATTCTTGATGCCCCACTGACTTTGTCTCCTTTTACTCCTTGCAGGCACAGATTGATCAATACTTGGGACTTGTGCGGACCCACATAAACACTGTTGTGGCAAAGTGAGTTCAGCAACAGACTTGACCAAATGTCCTGCTACGAGGTTGTGGTATGCCAGGGTGGCTAAAAGCTGGGTGGTCTTGGGGACAACATGTCCCACAAATGATGTCCTTCCAGCTCCTGTCATGAAGGAGCCTGCAAGAGGGTAGATCCCTGGAGGAACACAGTCCTCCTCAGATGAGTGTAGGCTGAGGCAGAGCTGTTATCCTGCATCCTTCTCTCCCCTCCTCTGCCCTTTTGGGGGATGAGGATGGAGCAGTCCAAACAGGGTCTGATGTCTGTACCAGACCACACCGCAAGAAATGTGCTAACTTGTCCTTGCTGACTGCCCCAGCCTGCCTTTGTTTATTCATGGGTGCAGTCCATTAGAGATAATAATTATGTTAATAAACGAAGTGGGAATTAGAACAGCACCCTGTTAGAGAAAACAAATATCTGAAATCACCATGACCTTGAGTGTTGCAAACCATCACAGAATGGTCAGAACTGGATGAAATTGTTGATGTAGTCTGCCCTGGGGCCTAATACATTGCCTAGCAAAAGCTTTTGTGGATCCATATGAGAAGACTGAGGGTCTAAGCATAGGTCTTAACACTTGATAATTACTGAAAGGTGCATCCATACATCTCAGCACCTTGAATACATGGTTCTGCAAAAATTGACTGAATGGCAGGTGCCCAATGGAAGGCTACACGATGGTGAGGGACAGAGAGCAAGTGGCCCATGTGGAGATGCTGAGGAAACAGGGCTTGTTTTGCCTGACAGCGGGGAGCTCAGTGTTATTTCATAGCAGCCTGCAATTACTTGATGGGAAGTTAAAAGATGATGGAGCAAAACTCAGAAGAGTTTTAGAAAGAGTTATAGAAAGAAGCAACAGCACAAATCTGGTTAGAAAGCTGATGCTGGATGTTTGGAGAAACTTCTTCATTCAGAGGATAATATAGCACTAGAGCAGGCTGCCCAGGGAGGTGCCAGAACTTCCTCCCTGGAGGTTTTCAAGATGTAGCAAGACAAAGCCATGGCCAACCTAATCTAGCATTGGCGATAGTCCTGCCTCAGGTAGGAGATTAATTCAAAGTCTTCCAGGAGACATTTCCAGCCTGTATTTCCATGATTTTGCAAACCCATAGCTTTGGGCAGGACTAAAAGTCTGTACTGATTTTTCTTCATTTTATTTTATTTTATTTTATTTTATTTTATTTTATTTTATTTTTATTTTATTTTATTTTATTTTATTTTATTTTTTAATTTAAACTTAATTCCTGGCTTCCAGTAGACAATAGCCCACAGGGTGGAAGAATACCACTGAGCATATCCCATGAAAAACTGGGGCATTTACAACTTGATGCCTGTAGGAGCACATGTATGAGCATCACCTTCATTTCTTATTAGACTGTAGCCCACCTGTTAAAACAACACCTAAACTGTAAGCTAAGAAAATTACCCCGTGCTAAGACTCCAAGTGGGGATCCATTGGAATGGAATAGCTGGCTGACCATATAATCCTTTTTTTTTCTTTATTTCTAGGATTCAGGCTAAAATCCCAGGTGCTAAGAGAAAGGCAGAGTAAAGCAGACATCAAGAATTCATCAGCTACAGTAGTGAATAATGGGGGAATCTGGAGTGGAACAGCTCTGTTCTTACACTTTACTGCAAATTTATTGTTCTTTTTTTTCTTGACACCATAATATTAGAAGGATAAAACTCGGAAGCAGTGCTTTTCCCCTGCTGCTTCTGCACTTAGAATATTTGCAATCACTTGTGTCAAGCACTAAAGTATAGTAAAGAGAAAAGTGTACTAGATGTGGTTTTTTGTGTTGCTTATAAAGTGCATGATGGTGAGAGCCTAAATAATATTGACCTTTTTTATTTTATTTTTTTAGTGTTTTTCCTTCTTCTATTGGCATTGCTTCTATAACTTTTAATGTTATATGTGGCTAGGGGCTTTCCTGCTTAGCGCACTGATGCAATAGTTAAAATTGCTTCTACGTCACTGGGTTGCTGGTTGGATTCATCTTTATTAACTATATAGAATTGTAGACTGATGTTTTAGTGTTTTCCAGCACAAATAAAATAAACAGTAATCGGTACTTATGGTAATCAGTTTTGTATAACTCCAAAAAAACGAAAACAAAACCCAGTACTTTTGTCGTAAGGGATTGACAGGCTGATTTAATGTATGGTAACTGGAAAGTTCCAGCTTGTTAAATTTATTACAATTTGTATTACATTCTCTGTAGTTCCTAATGGACTTAATTATGGACTCTGAATATTTGCACTTATGTACTTGATACCGAATGCAGAAATAAATGTTACTAAATGTAAAAAGTTCTCCCTCTTGTTGCCAATGGGATTCTCTTGACATTTGCAAACTGGACACATCCACACACGCCTTGCTTCAGAAAATGGTTCAGTCTAACACAATCATCTGCACTACGTAGCTTATTCCTCAGTTTCACATTTCGATAAGTAAAGAACAGAAATTAAAAACCTTAGTACATCTTAGGAAAAGTTCTAAGCCCAGAGGCTGAGAACTGAAATAAACATTTGCTTTTGTACGATGTGAAGGCTTTTAAATGTCAGCACTATATAAAGTGCTTCAAAACAAATAAATTGGTTAAGTGCTGAATGATTTTCCTATCTGTAGAACATACCTGTGGAAAATCTGTTGTTTTATTTTATTTTAAATAAAAATGTGAACATCAAAGCCTTTTCCACCAAATTGCATTTATTTTATTTTATTTTTAACACAAAAGTGAAGCTTTTATGCAGATTTTTTTATTTTTTATTTTTCCCACAAAGAACTAGATCCTTAAGCATTTACCTGAGCTTTTTAAATTGAAATCTCTTCACCTTCATCTGTTCCACATGGGCCTAGTGACATTTGTCCTAGGTCAGGCTGCAGTGCTCTTTGGCCACGTACAAGTGTATAACAAAAATGTGTAAGAGGAGGTGACAGAAACATTGGTTTGGCTATGGGCTAGTTAATTCTTGTGATGTGTCTCAGATACCCGTATTTTCATTTAAAGTTTATATTTAAACATTCATCTTTGCTCTTATTTGAGCACCTCAACATGATACCTGTTGCTTTTGATCAAATGGAATACATTTGTTTTAGCGTGAGTAGTTTGCAGGCAAGACTTAAAATTCAACACCTATCCCCATCTTTAACTGCCTCTTAGGCTTTCCTATCAGTACATTCAAATGGACATTGTATATCCTGTATCTCTCAGGAGATAATTTTGACAATGACAACACAATATCCCATCTCACTGGTCCTATAGATGTGTTTTTCCCTAGCACCCTCAATGCAATTGTTCCCAAGACAAGCTTTTTACAATACCAAATCCTAAAGAGGATTTAAAGGATAAATTTCCTGTATATTTGGAAATAAAAAAAAATTCTAGTGGAGAATCAAGTCCAAGAGATTTGGACAAGAACCCCATTCTTGTTTCCTCCAGCATCACCCTCTGTCAAAACCCACAGTGCTCTGCTCCAGGCCCCATCACCTTGACTGCACCCCTACGACCCTTTACTTTTCTCTGTTCTCACACCATGCCTCTCCAAAACAGCATCCAAACATTCCTTGCCAGGGGAACCTGGAAATCACACCAGAGCACTGGTGCTCCAGGGGGCAGATTGGTTCCCAGGCCAAAGGCTGCTTAATTGAGGTACAGAAGTGCGTGGATGTTTTGAAGACCCACCAAGGTAAGTGAGGTTGCTCAGGTGGCTGGAGTTAGATGTGTGCTGGATGCCTCGCCCAAGCAGTGTCTCTCACCTGCTGCTCACCTGGTGGTTTGAGATGCTGATACTCCCTTTAGAGAGAGGAAGCTGAGAGGTTCTTACAGTCAATATTTCAGCTGTGAGGCTTGCTTCTGTGTAAGGACAGGTCTGAATGAAGTCCTTCCCTGGCTGGGAGTGGCTGGCCAATATAAGGAGGTGTGTTTTGATCTGCTAAGCTTGCCTTCAAAAGCCGGCCCAGGTGACTGCACTGTATTTGAACTAAAGTAAATTTAATTTGGGCTTAGGGATATGAAATCAGAAATGGCATGCTGTTGGGAGAAAAATATTGTTAGAACTTCTACACCTACTAACATGGCTTTTTTAGGCTCTATGACTTTAAAATACATTCTCTGTGGTTTCACCTGTATCTTCCAGGAAATGTATAAACCTCCTAAGATGCTACCTATTAAGGAGAGGTTTGAGAGTTACAGAAGAACTGTCATTGCTTTATGTCACTTGAATATGTGTCTGTACCTTGAAATTAATACTCCATCGGTGATTTAATGCAAAATGGGAATACTTTAATGTCTTTAGTTTTGATTCCCTGTTTCTCAGTGCCTTAGTGCTATTTTACTCTTCTAGCCTATTTATTTACTTCTGAGCTGATGCTGATCTCTTTTATGCTTCCTCTGCTCTTTAAAATTAATCTAGTTGGAGTAGGATCACAAAACACATTAGTGTCAGGAAAGACCCGGAATTTGAAGGAGATAAGAATGATATAATATTCTGTGAGCAGCTAATCCAATTAAAGAGAGCCCATCTCCTTCCCTGCAGCTTTTGCTATCTCCCTGCACACTTTCAGGTGGCAGCTGGCTCCCATCCCTGTCCTGGTGGGTTACAAGCCGGTCGACTCTAAGCCCATCAGCCTTTCCTTCTCCATATGAACCCAGTGAAATATGTGGCAAGCTCCTGTGTTTACCCAGTGCAGCCTTTTGAACAGCAAGTCCTCTGTATTCCTTCCCAAATCTTCTTAATGTTGTCTTCTCAGGCACAGAATTAAAAGGTGCTCCATGAGTTAATTTACATCTGAGATTCCTGGGTTGCAGGCAATCAGTGGAGTGAGGCTGCTGGCATGAAGGAGGCTGGTGGCACTGGCTGGCACACACAGACACACAGTCACTGTGGGATGTACGGTATCTGGGTAAGGGTGACACAATCACTGAGAAGAGTCAGTAGCTGCAATGTCTGGGGGGGGGGAAAAAAAAAAAAAAAAAAAAAAAGGCATGAAAGCATGAAAGGCCTCTCTTTCTCATGGGCTTTCTTGCTGCTCAGCACCTTTACAGGAGAGTGGTGAAACCCTGCCTTACAGCAGGATAGGGGAAAGATATTCAGTGTGGACAATCCTTCTCCACAGATCCGCATAGAAATGAGAATTGACCATAAGTAGGTACTTGTGCTTGATTTTCCTCTTACTTGAACTGAGCATTTCCTTGCCTTTGGCACTTGCTTGTAAGCGAACAGTCAGCTCCCCTGCTACCGGTGCTCTCTTCTGGTCAGCCTCCAGTCCAAGTAGCTGCAGGTTAGCAAGTCTGATGCCTGGGAAGTGCCACTTCAACTGCTCTACCTTCTTTTCCATGTAGGTAGCTGCTAGCAGGGCAGGATGAGCTCTGAACAACCAGGATGTCCCCTGAACCTGCTGCAGTTGCAGCTATATTCACCACTTCTGCAGCTCCCCTGGAAAGAGTGCTGCAGCTACACAGAGGTCAGATTTATAAGCTGAGGAAAATCACCACCTTTGTGCAAAGCAAGTTGAGGTTACGTGGGCAGGCAGGTATGTGGGTAGACTGACCAGCACTCTGGCAAGCCTCAGTTGTCTGGGATCTGCTCATCTCTGCATTGCCCATCTTCTCGTCTCCCCTTTCATTCCTGCTCTGCCTTCACCAAAATGTTGGAGGACACAGAAGAGAGGAGGATGAAAATAAAACAATAGAAAAGATGTGCAGAAAGAGTCCATCTATAAAAGACAATAGGTAAAGTGTGCCTGACGTGCTTTTATTGCTGCTCCCTCCTGTCTGCAGCTGAACAAGCAACTCGTAGTCATTGCTCATGTTCAATGAATATCAAAGTGTTTCACCCTCAAGGCTGCAATTTATGCAGCCTCATGGCTCTTTTTGTTTAAGTTGCAAAATAATTCAGATCACTGAAGCTAATCGTCATTCACAGTAAGGCCCTTTTGCCTGTATTTCCTTTATGGGAGAGCTATAAAGAGGGTATTAGTTATGTTTTTGCTTCTTTTTACAGCCCTGCAATATAGCCAAATTGATGTAAAGTAGCCCATACTAGCCAAAAAATGTCTGTATTTTATAGGTGTAACTTTAACAACAACAACAACAAAAAAGTAATATGCAGGCAGTGGAGTGAGTCGAATAGCAGATGTCTTCATACAAAATATTCTTCACTTGCCAAGTTAGACATGAGGCCTAATTTCATTCCTCCTAATTCCACAGATGCTTGCTGGAGAAAGCAGCATCCTCAGGATTATTAGCCTGTTATGCTGAGTGAAAAAGTATCACCTCTGGCACAGAATAAACGTAATTACTGAATGGTTACCAGCTGAACATCAGCTTAATTTGTCATTTATCAGCAAATTTGCAGCACTTAATTAGGAAGAGGTGAGAGACCTTCTCAGAAGAACACATTTGGGGAAGCACCTCTCCTATCCCTTCTAGTCAGAAATTTTGTCCTAGAATCCTCCCTCACCACTGCTTCCGCTCAAAACCTAAAGAGTTAACAGCTTTTTTCAGCTGAAATCAAGAGCTGTGATGAACTAAGGATATCAAAACTATCAAAAAATATACTTAAAGTTTTCATGTCACCTTAAAAAACTTAAGGAATATTAAACCCTGATACTACTAGTGTCACTTTTGAACACTTTCAGGAACAAGCTTAAATTTAAATTCTGACATCAGGATATAAACAAGAATCTTTCTTAGTCCCAAGTGTTTTATCTCGCCCACTTTTGCAATGGCAATCACAAGTCTATGACTCAGATACTACGCCAATAGTGAAAATTAAAGGAAAACATTGTGTCTACTGCCATTTAGCCAAAGGTACTCCTACAGCTCTCCAGTCACAAGAGACTTGAGTCAGTCTTTCTTTCTCTGTAGTGAAGTGCTGTGGACTCTGTGCAGGTTGAACTCTGTTATTGTAACCTAAATTTTGTGAAAGAAATGAGACAGAGAAAGTGCTACAGAGTCATGTACCAGGAGTCTCCGATATGGTGCCAAGACAGAAATTACAATTAAACCAGACAAAATGGTGACTAATAGAAGATTTTAAGGACATCTTCTGGAGCAGATGGCAAGTGATAGTGTTAAAAGGAGAGATCAGTAGTGAAGTATCCCAAATCCAAGACGTATTTCCATTTTTTTATACATAAAATGAAAAACAAATAAACTACCCCAGTTTCAGAGGATGCTAATTACCTTTGTTAAAGATACAAAGTAGTGAAGTATCAGGGGACAAATGGGGTACGATGTGGAAGGAACTGAACAATCTGGAAGCCCATTAAAAATAAGATGATATTTTGCATTGGAAATACAAATACATGTCCTTGATTGATAATAGAAAATTCTCTTGTTGGCTACAAGGTCACTGGTTAGCAACAAGTATTGACGAGAAAACCCTCAGTGTCCTAACAGAGTGCTGAACAGAGAATGATTGTGCTCAGTGGGGCAGAGAAGTGCTATCAGGGAATTCAAGTGAATGTAGGGACTGTCACAGGAAAGGAGCTCGGAAGGGTTTGCCTTCATTAAACTAACAAAATGAAGGCTGGGAAGGAGGACACTTTTGCTCTCTGAATGTGTATCGGGCTAAACACCAGTAGGGCTGAACTCTATTTAAGCTAGGGCTTAATTAAGATGTTTAATGCTGATACAGGAAGAAAAATTGCATTCCATGAGTTTGTTTGGAAATTAAAATGAATTATTGGTGAGGAATACTGACTCCCAAAGAGGAGTTAAAAACAAGCACTGTGAATCTAAGAGTCATTCAAGGTAGGATATAGTTTACACACAATGCTTATTGCTGTGTTGATAAAATTAGCAGATGGCGGTTCCCCATGTGGCTCTTTTTGTGCCGAATGTGAGCTTACAAGAGATGATTGCAGGGACTCGCACACATTTTTTTTTTTCCCCCCAGCAATTATTGCACTAATGCATTAACCGTTAGCAAGTCCTGTGTTTATTTAGCAGGAAGAGAATATAACAGATGCTCATTGGATTTAGATTAGAAGATCTGCTGAAGCCAGAGCAGTCTACACATGGCCTATTCTCTCTGGGAAGAAAACATCGTTTTTCCATTTAATATTAATTACAAATCTTTCTGATCCCAAGAAAGGTATTCCAGGTTCAGAAGATGCATCACACACCAGTGAAGCCATCACTAGACTTTTGACAAAAGTTTAAAGGCTTATCAGACATGGGGCTTCACATCTCCCCTTATTTCCCGAGTTAGGAAAATGCTATAAAGAAATGCTGTTCTGTGTTTCCCTGTATGAATCTTGTCTGTTATGATACTTTTCTGTGCAGGGAAAAGGGCAACCCAATTAGAGTATATTCAGGTTATTACGGATAGGATAAGAGAAATGAGTGAAAAACATTTTTCTTTTCTTTTCTTTTCTTTTCTTTTCTTTTCTTTTCTTTTCTT
>CM021769.1:5228526-5385825 GCA_011076525.1 Nettapus auritus | reverse complement strand
TTTTTTTTTTTTTCTGGTATACTCAAATAGGGGGGAAAATCTACTAGAATTCTCTTCTTAGATTTTACTCTCTAATAAACTTGTCAGGAAGCAAATGATTTCTGAGATACGAAACTTTCATTTATGTTAAAATAGTAAAAGGAACAAGGGGGCAGATCCTCATAGACAACACTACCTCTGCTTACTCCTGAGCTATTATCCCAGCTAATATCCTGAGCTAATATCCCAGTTCTTGCAAGCTTATGCAGCATTGTCTTGTTCCTCTCACTGTAAAGCTAGGCAGGGATTTGACTTTCCCCATTTGGTAATCAATACAGTAGCTGAATTTGTTTCCGATACAAGGCATCAATATATTCCTAGAAGGGTAGAGCTAGAAATCAAAATATCTCATAGCTTAAAAGACCTGCTGTGGTTGTAAAACCATCCTAATTTATGACCTATCCTTTGCTCATGCATTTGCTTTTTATGTCTGTACCCCATTTACCACACTCATCTTTGACAGCAGTTCAAAAGCAACATCTGCAGAAAAGGTCTTACTGGAATAGCATGGGCAGCATGACAGCAATCAAAAAGGTGTGTCTCTAGGAAAGGAGACAGCCCTGTGGAGGACTTTTCATGCATGAGCCACTAGAAATTTTCTATTAACTTTGAAAGAACTATTAGTTGTTTGCAGTTCAGCAGAAGTGCTTTAAATTCTGTTAAAGCCCTGCTTTGAAATATCTGCTGGAACTGAAGTTACTATTTCACATCAGAAGTCCTAATTCTGAGGCTGTTTTTGCAGGGGAAAAGAATAAAGTTATATTTTACTAGGAAAGATAAAAAATAGTATTATTTTTAGATTAAAATCTGTAATTCCACTGATACATTTTACCAAACCATACAAACCATACATATCACCAGAACTGGGGGGGGGGGCAAGGCAGGAAGACTAGGTAAAATAATACCTAGAAGTGCTTAATTGCCTGAAAAGAAAACAACCTCTAGTTTTTCCTCAAGTATAATTTCCATTTCGGGGGCTAAATACACTGAGAGAATTGAGAACTTGTCCCCAGTACTTTGACATTATAGAAATCAGTTTGTTTACTTGCCTGAATTTCAGCTGCTGGACGGGTACCAAATTGCTTACTCTCTGGAACCAGTAAGTTCATTGAAAGCTACCTAAGACTTCAAAGGATTTTCAGAAAAAGAGGGCTCTTCCTTTCTTCCTAACAAGGCTTTATGTTGTAGTTAACAAATTAGCTGTCATGTAATGTACAGATGGCTTTTTATTAGCTGGATGGAATAGGTCTCCTAGAAGCCCAGGTCTACAGATAGGTCTTCTATTAGTCCAAACAACACCATACTGTTGTTCTGCCTGCAGAGAAATGAAGACTTCAGAAATTATCACCTATTCTAGGAGATAACTGGAGGTACTTTGCACATTCAAGCTGCAGAAGGGCATTACCAAAAGTGTGCCACAGCTTGCAAGGCAGCGTACACTGACTGCCCACCTCTCCTGTGAACGTCAAGAGGAGGAAAAGACATTCATCTTGCTTGGGATCAGGTCCTGCATGTGTACATATAGGGTTAACAGTAGATCATTTAATATATTGTAGTTCTTGGCAGGGTTCAATTTTCAGAGCAATTTCTCAGGAAACTAGAGGTGAAGGATGGCACCACCTTTGCTGATTGTCCCTTGCTGAGCCATAAATTGATACTGATTGTGAATGAAGAAGGTCTCCAGTAATAGCTTGGCAAGGTGGCAGCAGCCATAAATATGCAGGAAAGAAAATAGCCATCTCCTAAGGTGCTGGTTATCTCCAGAGGAAAATTGCAGCACTTTCTATTAGACTTTTATATAATTAAAAAGAAGAGATGTTACCCTGCTGATTACTTGTATCTTTGAGCTTAGTTCACATAGAAATAATCAGCCGTGCCACCTGATATTCACTCATGCAATCATTATTCTATCTTAATTTCTGAATTGACGATATTTGCTGTTTTTACCCTGTTTTTACAGTGATAAGGCAAGCACAGATATCTGCAGTTAAAAAGATTTTTAACTATCACAGATCCATAGGAAAGCTTCGAAACATAACTCAACTGTAGCCCACAAGCTCAGAACAACAAATAAAGAGTCTAAACTTTATTATTAATATTTTTAAGTCTTTGAAGTTTTGAAAGGTTGAGATGCCAGCAAAGCATCCAAGGCCAGAAATTATCAAGTTTAACCGCTTGCAACCTAAAAGTACTGTATGTGCTGGGTTTGCAAGAAAGTCATTTAATATGTGGTCCAAGACTCTTCTTGGTTTATTGCAATATTTTGATCTCTCTAAGACCCAGTCTGAGCTCCATGGAGTTCTGCCCTGGGCTGAGGGGACAGAGGGTGGCCTTGGGTCTACAGAACCTCTTCACCTGGCAACAGCAATGTCCAGCCTGGCCACCATGTTGAGGCCCAACACGGCCACCATGCTGAGGCCTGGGCCAGGCACTGTGCCGCTGGTGCCCTCTGAGGTGGCACCAGCTGCCCTTCACCGCCTGCAGAGCCTCGGTGAGCAAGTGCAGAGCCTGGGGGGCTGCTGAGGCTCCTTCAGTCCACCATGCCAGGACATGGGTTCTGCCATATGGAAAGGAGGACTGGTCTCCATGGGGACCCCCCAGCCCAGAGTGGGCAAAAGCAGGGAAAGCCCCAAACCTGGCACTACACCTACATTTTATACTGTCATGATAAGGGAGGTCAGGGCTTAATAGCAGATTTTTTTTTATTTTTTATTTTTGCCTCCACATTTTCTGCCATTTTAAATATCCACCTAAGAAAATACAGTTAACGTTATCCTCATGGCTGCATTGGCCATGGGCTCTCTTCCTGGTTACCTGCTGCCTGGTTTACTAGGGTTGGTACAGGAGACGGAAAATCTGAAGGAAAGAGACACCGCAAGTGTTTGATGGAGATGAGTTTGTGTAGGCCGTGTGTTTCTAAATGAGATGGCTGCCATGGTTATTAATGCATTTCCTCCTCTTCTTTTGGTTTTATTATCACATATGTGGCCATCTGGTTCCTCTGTGGGACTCCCAAGTCTTTTTGGCAAGCACATATGAGAAAATGTCTAGGGCTTTTCTTCAAGCCTTTCTACTACATCTTATTTCTGGAAACATTGCTTAAAAAAGAGTTTTCACTGACAGTTAGAGTTTCTACCTGTAAGACAAACCTCCTCACAGCGCTGATGTTGTGGAGCAGTGTTGAGAAAAGTCTTTGTTCAACCAGAAGTCTGGTGGCATATTAAGAAAACAAATGTGCTTTGCAGAGTGGTCAGGCATGTCAATGCACTGTGGCAGGTGGTGCGAGACAGATGCTTGTAGTCCCCTCAGCCTCCAAAGTGAGAATGTGGCATAGTATCTGAAGGGAGAAAGAAATTTTAAATACGCTTAGATAACAAATTCATTCGTTTCGGCTCTTGAGAGGTTAGAAACCCTTGAATTGTCTTGAATGTTATTTTTTCTTGGGCTGTATCAGACAAGAACCTGCTTATGGAGCTGTTGGGCTGCTTTGGATGATAAATTTCACCTATAGAACCACATTTATCATGGTCCCTCTTGTAGGAAAAACAGCTTGCTTTCAGGGTAGCTGGATGGATTACAGAGATGCAGAATTGGAACAATTCAGCAATCAGCAACTTGGTGCAAAGGTCTTCACAAAGGAGATGAAGCGATGACTAAAAACAGAATCAATTTGCTTTAGAAGGCAAGATTAATCATATTGCAAGAGAAGGATTGCTTCAAGTGTAAGCAAGGAAATTGTGCTAAGAGTAATAAAGTTTTCCTTATAAAACGCACCAAATAAACTAACAGGAAATAGATTTCAAACAGGTTTTATCTGGGTCCAGAGCACTCCTCTTTGAGAAGCAGGGGCAGACTTATTAAGGCTGAGCAATCCCAAAGGATGGATTCCATGCTGGGGGACATTGCCTCTGGTTATCACTTGAAATTTTCTGATTTCAGAACATTAAAAACTTTCCATTGCTGTCAAGTCTGTTTAACTGTGATGGAAAGTTATTTTTGTCTATCAAAACTGGTTTCTTATAAATAGCCAGGATTGGGCACAGCCTGTGGTTATGGATGTATATTGCAAAAACTCACTTTTGGAAGCTTGAGCTGTCAGATGAGGGAACATGGGCTTGAGCTTCCCCATTACTTCTGAGATTTGTTTTAGGGCATTATCTCAACAGCTTAGTTTCAAAGGCTGTACAGATATAATGTTCCTAATAGAGCTTAAAACCTAGAGGTCAGAAAAAGCCATGCACAGATGAGATTAATGGCTTGGGGTGACATAAGCCATAGGAAGAGATCTAATTTGATGTGGAAATACTCCACCAGTGAATGCCTGTGGTCACAGTACTCTGCCCTCCTGGCCACTGCCAGGCTGCAGTCCATAACATGCCCTAAGGAACCAGGGGTTTTGAGGAGGGATTTCAGGTGTAACAAAGCACTGACACTGCTGTGTGGATGGGATAAACTGTGATTTATGCTGTTTTGGAGTGAGAAGCTTGTGCTTGTGGCACTGAATGAGAGAGGTCGGGAGAGGGGCTGAAAATAGATAGCTGACATTTTTTGCATGTCACCTTCCTTGACGCTTTTAAAAGGCTGAAAGGTTTGATGAAAAGAGCTTTGGAAGTGAAGTAGGTGTCATAAAAGGGTGAATTTGGGAGCAGCATGTAAGAAAAAAAAAATGGCAAGACTTTTCCGAAGGATCGTTTTTTTGTTAGAAAAGCTGTGTATGAGAAACTATATATCACTAATGTCTGTTTACATTTGGTGGTGGTTTTTTTTTTGGTTTAATAACTGGCATGGGAGGAAATTGAAAATATCTGAATGCTTTATCTCATCATTTTTTTCTGAAGGAGGTCTTTCATCTAGGAAACAGATTTTGAGGGAGCAAGTAAAAGAACAAAAGAGAAAATCAGATAAAAAGAAATCAAGAGTGGGGTCTAGAAGAGAGATGACCTAAAGGACAGGGAAAAACAAACAAACAAACAAAAGAACCAAAAGCTTCACAAGCAAAACATAGATTTTAATATGGATTTTTTTTTATTTTTGCACAATGTGCCCTAAATTATATTTCTGAAGAAAATAGATAATAGTTCTGTTGATTTTAAGATGGTAAAGAGACTGTGGTTTCAGACTGCTGTCATTAGAAAGAATCATCCAGAATTACTACCAAATGACAAAGCTGGGGCAAATTCTGCCCTTAAACAACCCACTCTACTGCTTGCTACATACATAGCTTTGTTTTTGTTTTCTGACATCTCTCCTGCTGAGAGCCTTAAGTTACAGAAGGTGCCACACTGATAGGTGATCATTGTCAGGTGTTGAAGATGGGCAGGTAAAGCAGGGGTAGTGTCTGCATATGGTCTTTGTTTGCACTAATTCAGGATAAAGAGCCTAGTGAAATGAGACAGTTGCCAGTATATGACAAGTCAGTAAGTCAAACTGAAAACAGAGCTCTCTTCGCAGCAGGGTGACTGCCTTGTCTTCACTACAAATTCACTTATGCTTCGATTAAGTATTTATTCTCTCCGCACTCCCCTGCCCCCATGAGAATTTAGTCTCTTTTACAAAATGAGGGTATAAAAAAATGTTATGCCACTATAACAGGTACAACCATCTTTTGGATGAATTCAAATCACAGAATGGTTGAGGTTGGAAGGAACCTCTGGAGATACCTGGTCCAACCTCCCTGCTCAAGCAGTGTCCCCTAGTGCACATTACCTAGGATTTTGTCCAGATGGCTTTTGAATATCTCCAGGGAAAAACAGCCTCTCTGGGCAATTGTTATCCTAGCTCAAACTAAATTAAATTTAATGATACAAAGAGTAGCTTCTATAGTAACATAAACCCCACTTCAGACTTTGATGAATCCAGATTAGTATTTTTGGTTGGAAAGAGATATATTGAAGCCATGGCTACTTGGAAAAATTCTAAAGATAAGCTACTTAAAGGGAAATTGTTTAGATCCACAACTTCTATGGTAGTTTAGTAGCCTCTGCAAACTTCTCTCAATTACTGTTTTAAAAGATTATTTCTGCAGAATTTAACTTGGAACCATTTTATGACTGAAAATTTTATCAGGTCCCATGGACCTCATATGCCACTTGTGCATTTGCCTTTTCTGTGCACGAGGAGGAGTGTGAAAGACACTGACAGCTATAGAACATGGCAGAAGAGATTTAGCAAATACTTTTAAAACAAATCCTTCTTTCAAAATTATTTTCACAGAACGATAAAGCAACACTTGAACCTTAAAAACCATATATTTTTATTTTACCGTATTTTCAATTTAGAAAAACACTTGAAAAATGAAGACTATACATTCAGCAGGGAAATCATGCAGCATCTTGAAGATACTATTACTGCTATTAAGAAATTGGTAAGAAAACATCACATTTAGTTTTAGATATATGGCAGATAAATAGCTTGTAGCCATGAGATCAGTCTTCTACAGTTGTAATTTTATGAGTATTCTCTTGTGTAAGTTATATTCTACATACACAGCATTGTGTATGGTAGTAGGAGATCTTACAGCAATTATCAGCTAAGGGTGGCTGTTCATGGGTAACTAGCTTTTGCTGTAAGACCTCAGAGGTCACTAAAGCCAGAATAGCTTCAAGCAGAAGGTATTTTAACAAGTATCTCCATAATATGTTTGTCTAGGTAGGTGTAAACCTTGTAAAAACTCTCCCTTCTCCTTCAGTAGGCCTCTAAATCATCTATTTCAGACCAGCTCTGCATTAATCTTATGAGTGTTTTACATAACATGCTGAAATCATAAGGCTGTTTTCTTTCTCACTGCTTCAGCTAATTGAGGATGTAATTCATATGAAATTAAAAACCTTCTGCACATTTATTATATATCTCTAAATATTTCATCTTCTCAAGGAAGGGCTAGTAATTTATATGCATGCATATAGAATTTGCTCTGCAGACAGCAAAATTCAACAGCATATTTTCTTCCAACAGTGTCTTAGCTGCTGATTTTAACTGTTAGTAAAAATGAAGGAGAAAGATAGGTTTAGTTTTATGCATAAGCTGTGGTGCCCTTGGTAGCATCCATTTCAGAACTGATTTTTTTTCCCAGATACTGGGGGGCTTTATCAATCCACCTACAATTCTGTCACACAACTTTATATTTTTGTTTTGTTTTGTTTTGTTTTTCAGTTTTTTTTGAGGGCTCCTCCCACCATTGATGCAGTCTTCACGTTTTCTCTTGCCCCACCTTCACCCTAAGTGACCCTTCTCATACCAGCACTTATGAACCAGCAGATGACTTTCTGGTGTTTCTGAAGGCCAACTACAGTCTCCCTTCTTCAGTATAGCTTCAGGCCACATGGAAATAAGGCTCTTCTGTTGCTTTAATAACACCCTTCATTCACAATGGCAGAAGCTGACAGCTAAAACCTTCCCTGCCAGCACAGCTTTTGCAGCAGAGATGTGGGCAACAGCTTTCTGAAGATTGTTAACAGTCAGAAGCCAAAAGTTTCTAGAGCTACATAGGTTTGGTTAGCTAGTAAAACAAGTTACTTGGTATTTTGAAGCATGAAAGAAAGGAGGAAAGAGAGCAAGTATGAGGAAGGGAAATAAAGTATCTAGGTGTGGAAAATATTCAGTATCAAATAACTAAAAACAAATATGAAAAATATGGTTTTGTAGGTAAGAAGTGCTTTCTCATCTGCTGTTGTACTAGTTCTCATTTGTGGGTTTGTTAATTGCCAGGAAGAAATTCGAAGGCACACCATTGAATGCCTAGAAGAAGAGACTATAAAGAATAGCAATCTTCGCTTCAGATTGCGGAATTTTCCAAGAGAGATTACTGCAGAGATGACAGGTAGTACTGACCTAACCAGCTGTGAAAAGGGAGGGAATTGAATTTTCTATACATTTAAACATGTTTGAAATATTGTATAAAATGAATCTTACTGCTAAAAGTAAGTTGCTTTTGGTAACTTCTTAATGAACAAACATGGATGTTGATGTGTGACACCATAAGGGATTATTCTCTTACAAAACAGTGTAAATGAGAGACGTCTCCACTGGAGACCATGCACGAGCACTGGAGGAGTGACTGGGGAACTGCAGCATTCAGTTCTGATCCCAGCTGTGCTACAGCCTTTCTCTGGTATTTGTGACAGAGCACTTGAGCACTCTGTGCTGCGAGTTCCCTCCTGTAGGGTTAATAATGACATGCCATTAATCATAATCATAATAATGATCCTCCACTACTGGGTGGGGTTCATCTGGCCACAAGCTTATCAATTGGCTCATATGGTTGGTAAAGAGGAAGAGGCACTTGGAGGCATGATTCATCTCATCCTAGAATAGATATTTAAAGCAAGTCAGAAGAATCATGAATTTGAAGTGCCTCATTCTCTCCACTGGCTATGAAGGGATGCTAAAACAATAGCTCAGATGCAGGTGTCTAGAAGAAATAAAGGCTGAGTTCTATTTCTCTGTTCTTTTCCTCAGGTGTGGTTTCACTTTTAAGATGAATATGCCAAGGCTACCTCCCTTCTAACTGCACTGTAGTCCCAAAGGACAGTGGTCAAGTACCTGATCTACATGAATACTAGGATTTCATCTTTTGGGGAGAAGCAAGGGAGTTGGGTTTGTGTATCTGGATAACCATGAGGCTGTATGGTTGTAAGAGTAGGGGCTCAGGGGAGGGAAGGCAGGGGGGGCAGGACTTCCTTTGGTATACTATGGAGTTAGAGAGTTATATCAGCTTTAGATTCATTGTTAAACTGCAGCCAGAGCTTTTTTTTTTTTTTTTTTTTTTTTTTTTTTTTTTTTTTTCTTCTCCCAGCTCTGCATTCTGTGTTTGTTGGTTAGTTTCTTACAGCAAGTTTCCTCCCTCACCTTCTCTCTGCCTATAGCACCGGTTGCTATGCAGTCGGTTGTTTGGACTAGCTGCTGCCATTCTGCACCGAGTGTTTTTGGCGTGGGTGGATGTACACTAATGTGGCTGTTATCTCAGAAGCTGAAAGGATGCTGTAGTACAACGCCCATGCACGGAAGAGCTTTATCCACAGCACCTCTTCAAGCAGGCTCTTCAGTTTCACAAAGCAGTGGCTCTTTGAGGAGAAATGCTACTGAATATTGAGCAAGGTGTTCTTGTTCCTTCTCCCTGTCTGCCAGAGCTGGTTGTGCAGGGGATGTTTTTTCAGTGAAGTAATTTTTATCAGCTCACTGTACGTCTAGGGAATTTTGTAGATATATAACATGAAAAATAGCAGTTCTCTGAGAACACAGTAGACTTTTTCTTGTTGATAGATGCACTTAGGGAAAATGTGGTAAGACTAAACTGCTGAAATAAAGTGTGTGATTTAGGGGATGTTACTGAGTGAGTGTCTTGGAATCACAGCTATCCCTTGCCAGGTGACAGTACCTTTAGTAGTGAGCTAAAGATTATGAATTAATCCTTTTATGCATTACCTCTGATATGCCTTTTTATATCTAAGAGGCTTCTGTGTGTTTGCTATTTATTTTGTAGCTCTTGTTACTGCAGCACGTGAATCTAGTGCTGCTCAGATAAATCAGCTGCAGTCTGCATTGAAGAGCATTGCTTATGAAATAGAATTACTGGATGAGAAGCAAACCCTTTGTGAAAGACAGAATGCTGCACTGTGGTATGTATTTATTTGAACAAGGAAAACCATACTGGCGAGATGATTAAGGCGAATTGAAATGTTATCAAAACACTGTGAGTAGTGCTTGTCCCTCACCCCTGCAAATAGCTGCAAATGTTTCTAGGCAACTCTTTGCTGCAGCAGCAAGCCTGATTTTTAAGATCTTGTTTCTTGAACAGCAGAGCCTGCTTGCTGCTGCCTGCCCCCTGTGGCCCTGATAAGCTTGCTCAGAGAAAACTGGCTGCAGCTTTGCTTCTCACACTGGCAGGGAGAATTTTCTCTTTCAGCAATTTATGTTAAGGAACAAGTACAAAGATTGTAATTTGCAGGTTTGGGAAAAAAAAAAAAAAAATGTGGAAGGAACTCTGAATCAGTAACTTCCTCTTCAAGAGTTATGTGAAGAGGATACAGAGACTTGGGAGATATTTGTTTTCTCCCTGCCAGATTTCATGTTACTGTCACCTTCTGGCATGCTGCTATAGAGCTGTTCAAAAATAAATCACAATGCGTTTTCTTAGGGGGAGTCTTCTTCATTTGTTTGGTGCTTGAAAAGAGTCCTTCAATTTTTTAATAAAACTCGTGGAAAATAATCACATTGGAAAAAGTAAAACTGCATAACTATCACAATAAATAACTGAAAGCTGCTCCATTCGAATTAAAGGTCTTAGATGGCGTCAGTGGGTTCCAGCCCGTTATATATTTAGGGCTATAGCATGAACTGCGTTACTAACACACGAATAGGAAAGTATTGATTTCAACAAACATTTGAACCAAATATCTGAATGAATAGTAGGAAGTATTATATGCATTTTATTTATTTATTTATTTTTTCCAGTGAGGAACAAGAATACTTGCAGACACAGCATAAAAGAAGAGTAGACTTGCTGAATGAAAGGATGGCAATCAAAATTAACACAAATGTTCTGTTAATTGAGACTTACAATAAAACAAGAGAAACAGAAAGAGAAATAATCAGGGCAAAGGCAGCATTAGAAGAATTAAAAGGAAAAATAGCTGAAAAAATATGTAAACTTGAGAAAGAGAATGAAGAATGTGATGGAAAGGTAAAGGTTTTGAAATGTATTTAAGTTTTACAGATGGCTATATAGTGCCAAAAATGAAATGATCTAAGAAATAGTGCTGAATATTGGTTTTAGCTTTCTCATACAGAGCTAACTTAGATCTCCGTAGCAGCCAAACACAAAAGTGACTCTTGTCATTGGGTGTGCACATACACAAACTGACTGTTTTGACTTCTGCATACATGTGCTTGTGTATTTGTGTGTGAGGGGTGTATATGTACACACACAAATGTGCACTTCAAAATGGTATATGGAATTTGTTTCCTAGTAGCGCATCTCAGAATGTCATGTCTGTACTGGTTGTTTTTACTGGCTGTGGGATAAATAATCATATGCTGGAATTTCACCCCTCCAGACACACTTCTTAAAATAAAAGTACCTATATTTACCAGCAAACTCTGTGATAAGTTTTCACTGTTTATTTATTTATTTTATTCTGCCCTACTTGCAGTTGCATATATTTGGTATCGCTTCTGAATGCTAACATAAAAATAGATGAATAGATTAAAAGAAAAGTTCCAAGTAGAAAATATTTTTCTGCAGAACAGAACTGTAGCTGTGTTCCTAGGATGGTATAATCTGGTTCCTACACTGAAATAAAATTACAAAAACTTTTGAGAGAACAGATCCTAATTTGCATTTTTTATTAATTATTGTTTCTTTTTCTTAAAGAATTTACTCATTAGGTACATAGCTGTGTTTTTTTGTTGTTGTTGTTTGTTTGTTTGTTGTTTGTTTGGTTTTTTTTTGTTTTTTTTTACAGAATTTTTTCTTCCACTGTAAATTTAGTGCTCTCTTAATTTTGGAGGGCTCCAGATGCTTTAATATTAAATTTTAAACAATGCATAGTTAATTGCTCAGGATGAATTAATTATATTATTTTTAATGTAGAACAGAGAAATGAAAAACATGCTTGATATTCAGGAGGCAAAAACTTCAGCAAAAAGGGATGAATTTGAAAACTTGAATATAAAATTAATGGACCTACAACATTTGATAAGTCTGAATTCAACAGTAAGTTAAACGCAAAATAGTTTTGGTTCATTGTTAGTGCAAAGATCAAAATTTAATTTCATAACTGGTCAAAGTGAGGGGACTTCAAAGTAAAATGCAAACTACCTTTTAAGAAGAAAAATGTAACTGATTGGCATTATTGACTAATTACTCTATTATTAGTCTCTGTCAAAAATAGAAGATCCATATAGAATGTTTTTACCAATTTAATGAAATAGTTTGCTACTCTCTTTGCTGGTCAATTTATTCATTGGGACAGACTTATGGGGAACTTAAGAAAAAAAAAAAAAAGAGAAGGGTAAAGGAGGGGGGAAGGGTTCAGTGAGAGGGTTACTTGGCCCTCAAGTCAGCTATTTGGAGCTAGCTGAAAAAAGTGACAGTTGAGATATTTGGTGGGCACAAATGTGAAAAAGAAAGGTAATTATAGTAGTTCAAGGCTGACATAGGAGGAAGAAATTTAGAAAAGACTTTGCTCGACTGTTGTCAAAGAGTTTGCATTGGAAGGTGTTGAAGAAATTGGAATGAGCAAGCAGCTTGTGGCGATGGTTGCACAGAACTTCTATGAATGCACTGACTAGAGTAAGGCATGGTGAATATGATAACTTTAAGGAGGCTCAAGATCTGGACAGTGAAAGCTCATAATGCTAAAAGACAACTAAGCTTTCTTTGTCTGCCACTTATTTAATATTGGCTTCCAGATCAATCCTGCCTACTTTGGAATTGCTTTTCCCTTTTTGGTGGGATAACTTATGTGAGAAAAGTAAGGATAGATCAGTGTCCTTATCCTTCCTTTTATGATTTCTTACAGTGTTAGCTCAAACTGTGTGCGTTCAGTTTAACATCTGCTAAGTTACCTGAGCACTACTGATAGCAACCATGCTACAAAACTTAGACTTGCATGATGAGATGATCCAAACTGAGACTAAAGCATAATTTTCTGCCTTAGCTTTGCCGACTTCTGTTAGAAGCATTGCTGCCTTTCCAGTAACAGTCATTTCTGCCTATCACATCAGTGAAAATAACAGAATTGTACACTGAGGTGCCCTTAAAGGGACAGATTTCACAGGCTAATTTTTGAAGTTTCTTATCTTACCAACCTGCATTGATATTTTTTTTTTTAACCCCCTTTAAGTGACTATATGCAAAAAATGCAGGCTTAACCACTGTTTCCTCAGCATTCTTGGTTTGCAGGCAGTATAAATTTTGACTATGAAATCTCAGACTCTCTAGAACACAGTAGAGGAGAATCTCATTCAGATGTTATGATTTATTTATTTACTTATTAAAGACTAGTGGTAGTAAAAGAATTCATTATCTGCTGTTTTGAAAAATTATTTTATTTTGGCATAGTCTGCTCTTTTATTCATTTATTTTTTTCTTTACAGGCTATATGTAATGAGAAAATTCTCATAGCAAAACTGAAAAAAAGAGTGTGAGCATTTGGAAGAAAAAATGGAATTTAAAAAGAGAGACATGCTGGGAGCCTTGGAAAAGAAGTAAGAATTGTTCGATGATTTGATTTCATCTTTCTGCTCTACCTGCACCGGTGTTTTCACTGGAAAAGTTTGCACCAGCCATATTCTATAAAGTATCTGAATTATTTATACTGTAAAATAGCTAACAAATCCAAGGTGTCTCTGTATAAATATACTTCTATTAGCTTCAGTGGGAATACTGTAAAGTCTCAGAGGATAGCTGGGGTTAATCTGAATTAGCTATCAGTGAACAAATATTCGCTAACAGTGCCTTTTGGACTAGAGCTGTGCTCAGTTAGACAGTGTATGTGGTGGATGTGTCAGCTGTTGCTCTCTGCACACATCCTATCATCTTCCTGTCAGCCAGAATACTTATTTGCTATGGCACAGACTATTTTTTTCTGTATGTTCCCTGAGGTGCAAAGTGTAGCAAATGATGTGAATAAGCAAAATAACCTGAATGTCATTCTCTGGGCTTGTTTACTACACACGTGGAGCTCAGTGTGGAGATCCTCAACCTAGCATTATCCAGGCTAGCTCCATAGCTGTTTCTCCTCTCTTCCTCTGTATCAGATTCCTTTCCTGAAGTACTTCAGGTAGACTCATGCTTCTTGCATGACTCCAAGTTTGTATAGTAGACAAAGGAAATGAGTATCACTTGTACTGACTGCATCCACTAAAACATACTTGCACAATGTGCATCAGAAGTAAGATTGTACATCCATGCTCAAACTTTCCCTTTTCAACCTGTAGACTGTTGCTGGTAGGATTTATATACCGGAAGGCCTACCTGCTTGCTCTGAGTACTTTTTTAATCACTTTGTGTATAGAATATATTGCTGACCAGCCTTACTTATCTTAACTTTTAAGATCTAGCAATAGAGAGACTAGTAGTTCTGTATGTCCTTACCTTTTTTTGCAGGTTTTGCTCTCATCAGATATATTAGAGGGAAGTAATGAATAAGAATATCTGAATGGATTAGAGCTCAAATGCATGCAGACATTTATGTAACTTACATTCACATGAGGGGCCTGAGAATAAGAATGCATAATTTTTAATAATATTGTGTTAATACCCACCTAAGTATGTCCCATGTTGGCTTTGTTTAATAGAAATCAGCTTGATTCCGAATTACTGCTTTTACAATCAAAAATTGCACAAGAAAAAGAAGATTTTGATAAGGAACTTGAAAAGGTAAGAGATCTTTATTCTGGCTCAGAGTTCTTACTAGGCTAGGTCTTGACAAAGCTTTCAATAACAGGCCTGTGCAAAGTGTGACATGAAATGCTTTAGGTGCTTTGATTTGGCCATACCTCTGCGTTTGGTGGGTGCTAGCAGGTAGAAGCACAAACATTTGCAGGACATGTAGCCTTCTACTCTGGACTCTGGGGGTAGTGGTGAGATCTGCTCTTCAACCGAGACCATGGGCAGGTGTTGAGATACTTAAGGGGCACTAAGAGGTGGGGTGAACTTAAAAGCGTGGTCTTGTGAGCCGGGATGCAATGAAATACAGAGGGTTATGAGATTAGGATGTTGATTTGGGAGCGAATATATGCACAGTAAGAGAATGGCCAGAGAGACGTATGCAGGAGGATGTCAGTAAGATTGCTCACAAGGATAAGGATGGCATCCTGGTCTGGAAAGCTGTGTGGGGAGTTTTGATAGTGATTCTTGCTGATTTACTCCATGATTCCTTACATTGTTATTAATTTATACTGCCTGTGTGGAAAAGGCCACTAGTGGTGGCACTCTATCTGCCAGACCTGTGAGGGAAGGGCAGCTGCCTGAGACTACCTTTATGCAGACTACACATAGCTTTCTGGGGATGGTTTCCAGGTTATGTTCACGAACTCTCCTCCAGATGTGCACACATCAGACAAGGTGTCAGTCCATTAAAATCTCTGCCCTGCTGTCATTAGGCAGTGCTAGGTGGGAGCCACATTCTCCCCATCCCATACACACCTCCCCTGCACTTTACTGCAGTCCTACCAGCACAAGCCAGGACCCCAGTCACCTGCTTCCTACTTCCTTTCTCTCTTGTCTTCCTGCCCATTCTCCTTCAGCCATGACCCGTGACTTCCCTCCTCTTTGATACTGCATGCCCTTGTTCTATGATATGCATGTCCTTATTTCTAGGCTAAGAAGTATCTGCAGAATGCGGAATACCTGAATAAAAAACTTAAATTGGAAAATAAAGCTGCACGCCAAAAGTTTGAACAAGCACTGAAAGAAGAAAAACACTGGGCTAGGAAAAGGGACGAGATGGAGGCAAAGTAGGTTTCAATTGTCAGCTTTTGGATACAGATATTTTAAGTTTGTCATTTTATGACTAATGCATTTCTTGCTACATTGTGAGATCATGTTTCTGACGAAGAATCTAACATTTTTTGTTTTCTTCTGGTAGATTTAAGAGATTATCCACTTTGTTGGATGAAAAGCTTGCATTTCTGGCAAATCTTGCAGTGGAAAAGAAGAACGTAGAGATGGAAATTGAAAATCTTGAAGACAGCCTGCTGTATGTAATCTGTCAATATTGACAATAGTAAATGATCTCAGTGCCATTTACTCAGGAGCAAAGCTGGTGTGAGAGATTCTGAAATGTAACATTCAGTAGGGAAGTTAAATAGCTTTATGAACTATACTAGCAGGCTGGTGTGAAACTTCATACAGCTGCCAGTTATCCTAAGTCAATCTGCGGTTTCTTATCACTAGGTGAAGCATATACAAACAACAATGAATACTGAAGCAGTGCAGAATGTGAAACTTCACAAACAGTGGTTGTGACTGCAAACTCCATAAGGTGGTACCAGGTCTTGCTCCAAGCCACTATCATTTTATGGTGATATCTGAGAAAATCTGCTTTTACTCAGACAAATCTAAATAAGCACAGATTTACACCATGCACAAAAGTGCCCTGAATAAGAAATCTTTGGGTATGTGCTTGCATACACTCTGTATTTTGAGTGCCACCAGTTGTCCTGGTTCTGTGCAGCATTTCATAGTGTGGCACTAGAGAGGCTGTGCTCCTAGGGTCTTTCTGTTCTCTCTGTAAATCCTCCTGAGGAATGTTTTTGTTAATATGGAGTTGTTCTACTTATGAATACAATTATAGATGAAATGTAAGAAAAGAATTGCTCACCTCCCTTTTCATACTGAACACGAAAACATACAATACCTTCATTCTGCTTTGTAGGAAAATAAGTACATTTCCATTTTGATAGGAGCAGTGTCTTCATTTTTCCTGACAAAGGAGATATTGTTGCCATGTAAATGTGGAATGCAAATAAGACCATGAGGTAGCCGTACCCTGCTGAAGAGGACAAGAACTTGTAGTGAAGTGCAATGAAGTATACAGCATATAAAACTAAATTAAAAATATATGGAGGTGAATAATCATCACATAGTATCTTGACACTAATTGGATATCTACACTAATGATAGGAAAGGAAAGTTTTAAGAGTTTTCTCCCAGAGTCAATCAGCTCTTAATTTCAGACTTTAACTAGAATACATCAAACTATGCAAAATTTATCACAGCTATGACCTCTTAGAAAAATGGGTTGAAAAATCCCCTTTTCCCAGTCCCTGTCATACTTTTTTAGATTCTTATTTTATGTTTGTACATAGTAGCCTTGTTATTTGACTCTTCACTGGCCTCATGAGAAACAGCATCCCAATATATCAAGTCCCAAATAATTTAATTTCAACATACAACACACAGACCTCCCAGTCAATTTTATAGGACCACCAAAGAATTATTTGGGGCACACTTCACTACTGTTAAAATGTCTTGGAGTGCTGGTTTGATACTTGTAAGTTTTGTGTTTGGAACAATAAGACCTTTGGAAGAAATCCCTATACCACCTCTTTGTAAATGCTTGTAGGGTTTGGAGCAGGTGCTTGCCATCACCTTTGTGACGAAGGAGTCTTCGTCTTGAAGGAGTGAGCATCACTGTTTTCACAATTATGAACTTTTTTATTGTATTGAACTCTCTTGGAATGTGTTGAATACATATAAAATTCATGCATTTTAATTTTTACCACACATAATACACTAAAAAATGCATACTAAAAATTAAAATAAATTGATTTGTCCATCTGGCTGAAAGTTCTACTTATGAACATACTCTTTTTTAATATTTACTACTAATACATTAGAATACTTGTTCATTTCTGAAACATCTGCACTTGTGCTTTTGGATTTGTTTATTGTTACTGACTTGAATAAAGTCTTCTGGATTTGCCTTGGTTCCTATCTAGACACTCTTAATTTTAAGTTGATGTTTCTAACCAGAGAAACAACATGTAGCACACAGCTGTGGTTAGACATTAGTATGTATGTATTTTTGAGATATGACGCACAGGTACTGTCTCCAACTTGTAAGTGTTGGAGGTTGATTGGTGGGAAGGAAATTTTGAACAACTCCACTAAAAATTTGAGATAAAGTGCTCTGCAAATGTTCAGCATTATTTCTGAAAGTTCCCCCCCCCCCCTTTTTTTTTCCCCCAGAATATCAAAGGAGATGTATGCAAAGGAACTGGCATCTCTAGAGCAAGATTTGAAGACAGAAAATAAGATGAGGTACAACTAACTAGTCACTGAGCATTGTGTCCTTAAAAACAAAGCAGCATATTAATGAATTACTACACCTTGTTACTGCTCTTATATCAGTGATATAAACCCAAGGGCTCACAATGTAAATATCCAGTGATACAATGGCAATAAAAGCACATCTCCTCAAATATACCCATGGTTTCATATGAATAGTATCACTACTGCTAAGTGGTGAGAACCACTGAACTTTGCATATATGTGGCTCTTAATCATTATGTCATTAAATGTTCTACTTAATTTCATAAGCTATTTGAGAGTTGCCAGCATATGGACACTTCTGAAAACTGTAAAACTGTTTGTTGTTTATTTTAATTAATTGGAATTGTAATTAATATTCATTGGTAGATGAATTGAATATTACACCATACTTTTGTCTCCAAAAACCAATCACACTCAGTCCAAAAAGATGTTTTTGCTCTTCCTTTTACTCTCATTAAAATGTTACTCTAAAATCTTTCTCTTTTGATAGCTAAGAATCTTTTCTTCATGACTTCTAGTTTGCATTTTGATGTAGATAGTTGTTTTTATATCAGTGTTGTCATTTTATCCTTTTCGTAGTTTACAAACCCTAGGGATTTGTGAACATGAAATCACGTCTCTTCCAGCCTTGTAACTTGCTAAGCAAAATTAGCTAAATTATATAGTCCAGACTTACGTAAACTAATTTTAATTGCCTTACAGAAGCACTTAAGTGAGAGTAGTCACCTTAAGATTCCTCCTGTGTGTTCAGTATAGGCAATTTTAAATAGAAATTCAGAGGTGTTTTGTTGTTGCTGTTTTCGGTCTTTTTATGCATCTCTCCTAGATTCTGTCAGGATACCAGATTTCTTGCTGAACCACTTTGATCATAGTCCTGAAGTTACAGTAGATATGTTTGAGTTTTTCAATATCTTAAATTAGGCTTGCTATACCTCTGATAATGCTATGTCTCCCTTCAGTGTTTTTCACCCGGTTTCAACTTATTTCTGCTTATGTATCTGTCACTAGAGTAATGCTTCAGTGGAAGCTACTGTACTTAAAAAAGCAGAGAAAACTCTTTTTCTCAGAGGAGGAGAATATAAGCAGAAAAGTGAGTGAAAGGATAGAGGATGTTACAAAAAGGCATGCTGAACTACTTCGGAAGGTATGTTAAACAGCAGATATTATAACCCGTGACATACAGTGTTGTAGTAACTTCATGCTGTACATTTGGAATAAACTGGTACCTAAGTAAACAGCCTCTAAAGCTCATTGCAAGCTATTAAACATAATATCAGGTCTAATGATCTTCAAGATCTAAAGACAGATGTGGACATAGTGCTAGGCAACTGGCTTTAGGTGGCCCTGCATGAGCAGGGAGGTTGGACAAAATGACCACCAGAGGTCCCTCCCAACCTCAACCATTCTGTGATCTGACCTTAACTCCAATTAATAACAATTCAAAAGCAATTATTTATCACAGCATTTATTGTGCTTTAAATGCCGACTGCTCTCATTTTGTTCTGATTGCTTATTTCCTAGTGGTCCAGGTAGACACTATGTATTTTAGAAATTACTCTCCTTTGTTTTGTTTTCCATTACTAGACTGAAGACCTTGAGAAAGAAGTTCTTCAGTCTGAAAACCGAATCAAAGCACTGAGTGAAGAAGCAAATAAGAGGGAAAATGATTACAGGAATTATCGTGAAGATTTCACTAACAAAATAAAATGCCTGGAGGTAAGCTTTACTAGTTTTTTATTTTTATTTTTAATTAACCTTGGAAAGATTTCTGGTGGATGAATTGGCAGTGTTTGTTGTATCACATTGGAGCGTAGCTCCAATAGCTATGCTCCAATGTGACCCATCTGTCAGAAACTGTTTCAAGAAAATTCTTTATTTTTCTTTGTTTGTTGTTGTTGGGAATTTTTTTGTTGTTGTTGATTATTTAATGTTCGAAAGCACTTACGATGAGACCCTAAGATTATTGAGACTGTAGAAGCAGCACGCACCCATATGAATATATATACATGTACAATATGGGCACCAATGTCAATAGAATCCCACACAGTGAATATTCTTCTCAGAAGGGTTGCCTCCCATTTTAAAATGAATGTATGTGCAGGACCAATTCAGTCATGAGATGCATCCAGTTTAGCTTTATTGTGAGCTACCCTAAGTGTAACTTGTTAATGTAGAATTTGTTCTGTCGTTTTTGGGTAAACAGGCCAACATATGTAGAAATACAACAGCTTGGTTTTAGACATGTTCAAATTCTACTCTGAATTATTCTTTTTGCAAATCTATTGGAGTGATTGGTGGTGTGTGATACGTAACCCGAGGCTACTTACTGTTGGTCTTCTTTCAAACACTGATGAGCTTTCTTTCCCAAAGAAAGTAGGGCACGGAAATGCTGAATATGAACTATGCAGAGCTTTCAGAAATTTCAAGTGCTTCTCCAATCTTTGCTATGCAGCATATGCTCTGTCCCCAGGGAAACTGTCTGACTCTTGGTCAACAGTGTGATTTGAAATAGGATAAACCTGATGCCAGGAATGTAGGAAATCTCTCTTTATATATCTTACATGAGAAAGGTATATTTAGAGAAGGCCTTGGGGATCTTCATCATTTATCTGGTGGAGAGGTTATGATTCCATATCATGCAAGACAGTTAGGGCCATGTTATTACTCAAGGTTCCCTAAAAAACAGGCCTGAGTTTGTCACTGATAAGTAAATAGTTGTGCTGGATTCATTCTCCCACTCTTTCTGGCAGTTATTCTATTCAGAATATAAAAAGTCATTGCTAAATATACATTGACTCCCATTCTGTCTTTTCTTTAATATAACCCACACTAAAAGAGTTTTTCCCACATCTAATACAGTGATGAGGAAAGCATTGTCAGAGGGTTGCCCTTTCCTTCCTGGCCTGGACAAAGCAGGTTTGGAGTAATTGTAACTATTATTTTCATTCAATTATACTCTCTACCATTTTCTCCTTTTTTTTTTTTTTTTTTTTTTTTTTCTGCTATGCTTTCATTTCCTACCATTTTGATGAAACAATTGTAGCTGCTTTGTTTTCTTCCCTATTTTCCTTTTGGGGAATAAATTCCTTTCTAAATGCTTTCAAGCATTTTCTTGCACTTGTAAAATGACTGTTTGACTGTTGTCTCATGGAGGCAGTCTGTGTAAGGGGAATAATTTCCTTTATAAGAATAATGACAGATCCTATGCTGATTTATTCTGCTCTGTCAGGAGCATCATGGTGATGCATGGTGTCAAAGTGCTCTGTAGAAATGAGGCTTAGATCACCTTTCTTTCTCTGCCTTCTTAATACGTTAAGGGTGCTGTTTCCATTTCGTCTGTTCTCCTCCTTACATCCCATTTTTTGCATTCTTTTTATCTTTTTATCCATCTTTCTGCTACAGTCCATTTAAAAAAACAAACAAACAAAAAAACACCAAAGCCTATGAGCATATCCAAACATCTATACTTTGAGATTTTTCTGGTATTTCTACTCTTTGATCACACAACTGGGTATGATTTTCCTGACTTCAGAGTCCCACAGGGACCAAAAACATGTAGTGCAGCATTTGACATGAGTGTCGTGTAAATAAACAAGTTCAGTGTCCCGATGTTACTTCACATCCTGGGCCCAATTTAATTTCTAGTATGGTTTTGTTTCTCATGTATCATCTTGTCTCTCTCTCAACATCATTCTTCAAGTCCTTCTGTCTATATAGGATGTTCCTGTTCTCCCCTTCCTTGTTTATACCTATTGCAGCAAAAGAGAATAGATGTATTTTTCTACTGAAAAGTAGCTTAACTCCTGACTTGCATTCCTTTTGCCCTAACCAAGATGAGATTCCACTATGCCGAGAGATGCCCATATCCAGAATTAGACTTTTTGTTTTCCTTTAAAACCAAATGTCAGATTATTTTTTTTTAAGCTAAGGAATGAGGCAGAAAAGGATTAAAATGTACGAATTTTTAATGGTGGTTAAGTGTTGAGGTGATGATCTGCTTAGTCTTTTAGACCTGATAGTCCTCCTTCCCCACACTGATGTAACAGCGCAAAGATTCCTGGGCTGGTAAGGCCTGTTGTAGGAGGATGTACACCTCAGATTCAGGAGCAGCATCGTTACATTTGGCTTTAGCAAACATTAATATGATTTAAAAAATAGGCTTATGGTTGTGCATGAAGCAACATGTGATACCACAGAATCACACAATCACAGAACTGTAGGGGTTGGAAGGGATCTCAAAACATCATCGAGTCCAACCCCCCTGCCAAAGTAGGTTCCTCAGAGAACTATATTAAGCTGCAGAATTAAATGCTTCCAGGAAAGCACCTGTGAAATAACATGAAAGCACTCCATATTGGTTGTAAAAGGAAAAAAAAAAAAAAAAAAAAAAGGCATTTCTTTTGCTTCATTTATGGGTTAGCAGAATCAATTGCCTAGTATAACCAATGCCATTTAGTATAAATAATGCTAGTATCAGAAAGATAACATCACAGGCTAGGATAGGAAAGGAACCAGTTAGGAAGTGTACCAAGGGAACTCAGATGTCTTCAGATCATCCAAGTCTGACAAAATTCACTTTCAGGTAGTTAAGTTGCTGAAGCCATTTCAGAGCTGTTCATGATTTAACTGCACATCAAGAACAGGTGAAGCTCAAATTATCTTCAGTTCCCAGAATAGCCATGCTGGGTAACACACAAAGTTGATCCTACAAGGAGCCTGTCTTCTGCAGTGAACAATAGTGCTGCTTGAAAAAGTAATGTAAGAACAGTCAAATATAGAACAGCCCTTCTTCTGTAGTATCTCTATGACAAATGAAGTGTCAGGGACTTCTTTGGATGGAGATGGTATCTGCATTTAATAGCTTTTGATGGAATTTTATGCTGTGCTCGATCTTTAGGATAATACTCTTCTGTCACTGACTGATAATTTTAGCTCACATATACATTTATCCTCCATAATATATAATTTGTTTAATAAGGACAAAAAAAATCTTCAGTTTAAACCTGCTGTCTAAAACATTTATCATCATCTTGCAGTTTTATGTTCTGAGAAGCAGTGAATAGCTGCTGTCTTCTCATCTTGCCCAGCGAAGGCATGTGATTTTAAACACCTTTTATTGTATGTCCCCTCAGTTGTCACTTCTCAGGGCTGAAGAATGCTGGGTACAAAAACGGTTGGAAAAATCATCATACATAATAGTTACCCATCGTTTACTGACCAAACAGAATAATGGTCTCAGTTAGTTTGAGGGAGTTTTCTCTCAGACTGGAATTAATCTCTATTTTCCTTATTGACTCAGGTGATAGGGCCGGGTGAATGCTTATCTCATCTGCAGAGGACAGACTCAGTAAGAGTGGGAGCACCCTCTGCAGGACAGAATTCAGAATGATTTTAGCAAATTGGAGAAGTAATTTAGGGAAACAAAAAGGCAAAGAAAACAAAACAAATGATAAAAAATATGTACTTATGTGTTTAGGTGGAAACAGTTGTTCTGTACAAACCCATCACTGGGGAGGTCTTCAAGTCTAGGGATAAATAGGACTGAAGCTGACAAGTTGAGCATAAGTGAACAAAGATGTGTAGTAATGAAAAAGAGAAATATCGAACTGGTCTCTATGAAGTGGCATATAGGCTGTCATGGCATATAATGAAAGTCTGCAGCTCCAACCGGTTTTGGTAGGACACAGGTGGAGTACAACATCTGGTATTGATCACCTAATTTAAAGGAGGATGTAGATTACTTGGGGATCCAAAGGGAGTTCAACAAAGACGATCAGGAAAAGAAAAAAGAAAACAAAACAAAAAAAAAGTTGAAGAAATGTGCAGTTTTTCAATTTAAAATAAGTAAATTTAAGAAAAAATGGTAGCTGACACATAAATAAAGATTGATAGCAAGATGACACACTTCTCCTTGTCCACTTGTTGAGACAAATAGCAGGCAACAGAGTAGATTTAACTTAAGAAAAAGTTAGGGCCTAAGAAAACACTGACAGCACAAATTGCAGAATCCTGGAATCAATTGTCTGAGACACGATATCTCTACCACTAGGGTTTTTAAGGACAAGTCAAACATCTGTCATGGGTACTTAGGTCTAATTGATTCTGCTGTAGAGCAGAGAGATGGACTAAGATGACCTCTTGGGATCACTTCCATTGTGTTTCTTTCTCTGTGTTTTCTTCCCCTTGGTTACATTGAATTATTTATGCATTAAATGCTGCTTAGAAAGATTATTGATTAATATTTCGTTTTATTAAAGAATGACATCAAAACTGCAACTGAAAATCTGCTCAAAAAAGAAGAAGAATTAAACGTGAGCAGGCTAATCTTGGAAGAAACCCAGAAAGAAAAAGAAGAGAAGTATACAAAATATGAAGAACTGAGGAAATCATTTTTAGGTAAGCGTTAAGTAGCTCCTCTACATGGCTGGGCTTTCTCTTGATATTTCTGAAAACAGCATGTCATAGCCCTTTGTCTGCCTGTAGCTCAGGTGAACTGTGAAGCAAGTATAAACTGAGCTCTTGGCAACAATTAGAATCCATAGACATGGCTATAACATAAATATGAAGTATTTTGAAATGCCAGACCAGTCCAACAGCTCACTTACTGGTAGAACTTAGTCTTCTTTATAACAGTTTAACTGTAATGTTCAGTCATTATGCTGTCTTAAAAACCCTTTCTCTGCTTTGTAGAAAGGAAAGATGAAGAGTTAAGAATCAAAAGAGCCATTCAGCAGTCAATCAAGACTACTAAGAATCTCAAGGAGGACACGGTAATAGCTTAAAACTTAACCGCTAGTTCTTTAAATGTTCCACCAGCAGCTTTTTCCTCCCAATAAAAAACAGACACCCATGGAGATGGGAAGACAGGCTGGGGATGTGCCTTCCTTTGTCTTGCCATGTTCCTATCTTGTGGATGCCTAAGACCTCAGCTCAGCATGTGGCAAAGCATTTATATCAAGCTGCCCTTAGGCTTGAGTTTGCATCCCCTGGGCTCATGAAGAGGCCAAAAAGAAGCTGTTGAGCTGAGAACATTTGTGAACTTGCTCCCATTTAGATGCTTGCTCACTGCTGAGGCAGGACTTTTCACAACTTCAGTAACTTATGTTTGAAAAAATCTTCTTGTATCATTGCCTCTTTACCTGTCCTCGTTTCTGGCTTCAGGCATTCAAGCAGCGCCAGTGTAAGGAGAGAGAAACTTCTATTGTTGTGGGGGTAGTTGCATACAGCTCAAAATGTCTGAGGCATGGTGGCTCTACTGTCCCCAGTGTCCCTACAGAGCTTGCACAGTGAATCTGCCTGTCAGCCACCTTCAGAGCTGTACAGCTGACGAGTTTGAGCACAGTACCACAGTGCACATCAGACCTGCAGAGCCCTCACTGGCCATTTTTACAGTGCATGCACAACCAGTCTCAGTGTGTAGCAGGGCCATTTGTCTAGGGCTATGGGCATCAGGCAGCCTGGCCAGAACTTGCTTCAGGTGGGCTATACATCCTAGGCCAACGTCAGATTGCTTTTGCTTTCTGTTTCTCTGGTAGAACAACACTTTCAGGTGGAAAAGGAATGTAGTTGCATCTTCTGGTGTTAATGGGAAGATTGAAGTGTCTTGAGTTACTGAAGGCATGAGAGGAACTTGATAAACTACATAAAATGCTCTGTTTTGAACTTGATCAGCTTGCAGGATCCATGCCCAAGTGGCCTGGTAATGGGCAAATCTCTCTGATGACTCTTCCGTAGAAGCTACATGACTACAGAAACTGTCTCTGTTCAGAGAAGGGAGACCTCTTAAACCATATTAGAATAGGCGTAACACAACAAAACATTTGTGTACACCTGAACATCCAGTGACAGTAATGTGATGCTTCTGTCATTGGGTGGCCTTACAGCAGGAAGGTCACTTCATGTCAGAGCTGGTTCCTTTCTTGAGGACCATGAGCTATCGCTTACCCTCTCTGTCTCTTCCTCCTTATTGGTAAGAGAGTATAGATACCTATCTCAGATGGTACTTTGAAATTTTTAAATGAAAGGTGCCACGTAGTAAAAACTCTTTTCACTTTAAGTAGAAAAGTCCTGTATAAAGCTCAGGTAGCAGTGAAGATTTTGTTATTTACAGCTGGAGCTAAGGAATAAGCTGCGGATCAAGCGTGATGCTGCAGTTAGTCAGCTGAAGAATCAAACAGAGAGTATGAAGTTGCTGGAAAGAGACATCTATGAGATCAATAGAAAACTTGACATTGTGAACACCGAGAACTGCAGATTCAAATTAGTGAGTATATTGAAGCCTAACAGTGTTCATTCCCAATATGAAGGTCTCTGTTCATTTTGTATTTCACAGAGAACTATCCATGGAAGATGATGAAACATGAACACCATAGGGCAAACTTCGTCTTGTAAAGGAATGTGTAGGTCTGTGTTTCCTTGGGAGGGAAACAAAGAGGAATATCCAAGTGCAAGGCATCTGCCTAAGGCATAATCAATATCATGTATCTGCTGCCTTCAGTCAGGGATTGTAGGAAAAAACCTTCTGGCCACATGAGATGAAAGTGAGATGTAGAATAGGCCTGTTTTGTTTGGAACACATGCTTTTGGAAGATTTCTGTATACCTTTCAGACCCTGGGCTATCAGAGCAATAGAGTCTCCTTCCCCATAAAATACATGAAGGATTGTAAAAGTGGTCTTATTGCCAGCTGTTTTCAGGCTGCCATCCAGACTTGAACCCACATTTGCACAGCCATGTGGGCTGAATTTCTGAGATTATGTAAACCCTGTGCACTGTTTGGTGCCTGCAAGCAGAGAGCTCTACTGCTGCAAGTAGTGAATCTGTGCATGCTAGCACTGCAGATGCTGGGTACCAGCGACTCTGTAGCTTTGATTATATCCTCATGGACAAAAATGCTTCACTTACAGGCAAAACCTCTGGTTACACTACAAATCTCCTTATGTTCAGTTCACTAACAGAAGCTGAGAAGCTTTTTCTGATGCCTGTATTGCACCAGGAAGGGCTGCTTTTTGTGCCTGACCTGGGCTAACACATTTCAGCCAAACCTGGGACAGCACGAGCCGAGTGCTGGTATTGATGCAGTGAGAATGAGTCCATCCTATTTTGGGTAAGAGAGAAAGAAAGCATCTCGGTTTGGATGTGACCTGTGCTGTTCTGGCTGTTTTCAGCATCACAGCCCATTTTACTTGGTAGCATAGACATAGCTGGCTTGTGCTGATGCTGACAACTGTTAAAATTTAATCAACGAGATGAAATGGATGCTGTTGTTGAGAGGAAGCATGTCCAGAGGAATACATTAACCTTTGTATTTCTGTAAGTTAAACATCAGCTTATTCTTGCTGACCTCTTTAGAAAAAGTGAAACTGTTTGGAAGTTATTTAGAAAAGTTAGAAATGGTGGCAAGTGATTATGGGCTGTACATCCTAGGCAAATCCTCAAATGTAATTATTTTTTACAGTGCAATGTGCAGATGAAAGAAGATATTTTTGCAATGAAGTCTGAAGCAGAAAACCACAAGTCAGCAACAGTCAAAATTCTGAATGACCTAGCAGTACTTCATGGTAACGTATTGATAACTCTGTCAAAACAAAAAGTAATATTTTAAAATAATGTCTTTCAGTCCTTGTGTCTTTTTCAAAGAACTATCTATTTTAACTGTTGACTCTGTTGTAGAGCTTCTTCTGAAGGCATGGTCAGAGGACAGCTTTATTCAAAAGGTGAATTTCAATTTTCTGTCGCGCTATTTTGCATAAATATGTTTCACTTGTGGTGTAAAAATGATTTCATGTTGCAAATAGGCCACTGCAATTTTTGAATTCATAAAGGGGCAAAGTATTAAACCCGTGGTTTCTAAAGTTACATAGTTTTTTCCTGATACTGTTCATTTTTGCTTGTCTTTTTGATCCTTTCTTGAACTGTGCAGTCTCCCTGTATCTGCTAACATTCTTGCTTCTACATGCTGATCATCAACCTTGTAATATTTTTCCAATTGAAAATGGCCTTCATTTTCAACAGGAATTAAACCAAACTATCACATGATAAAGTTTTTCACAAGTTCTTCCATTAGAAAGGCAAAGTTTTTTTCTTTCTTCCTTTTTTTTTTTCTTTTTTTTTTTTAATGCAAGTATTGAATCATTATTTAAAATTTCCGTTGGAAGTGGTGGTCTGGTGGCTAGTCAAGCTGTGAGAAAACAAGATAACAAACTTTCTCAGCATTCTGGGTTTTGTGTTTTTTTTTTTTATTATTATTGTTGTTTTTTGTTGTTTTTTCATTTCGAGAAAAAAAAAGGAGTTTTATCCTATGTCGTTACAGGAATTTCTGGAGAACGAGCAGGAAATTCTGAATGCAGTCACAGCCCTAGCAACAAAAATTCAACATCGAGAGGAAAAGATTGGTGATATCAATAGCAGGCTACAGAATAACCTGGAAGGACTGGATTCTCTGTTTGAAAAAAAATCTAGAATGGATGATCACTGTAAGATACACCAATCTTTTTCCTCTTATTTTTTTTCAGTCTGAGAGTTGTGTTGAATAAGTTAATTTTTAGTAGCTTCTGACAAAATACAAGTAGTACAGCTGTGTTAGATCAGCTCGCTCTGCTGTAGATTCAGATTTAGTGGAACAGTTAGTGCATTTTTTTTTTAGATGAACTAGCCATGCTTTATCATACAGCCTGGATATTAACCTTAATTTCCTCTTTTTAAATGGTTGTGATAACAGTGAGGAGGCTGTAAAATTGTCTGAGCATCTCTGATCTTTCCAGAATTACGTTTGTTTTTCCACAAAGGATAAATAAAACTCACAAACTCCAACTCCTGCAGCTTGTTGTCATATGGTTACCGCTGTAGGACTACATGGTTAATTAATGTTTATGTTGTCTAGAATTTTACCTGTGGGCAATTTGTGCTGCTGTTTCCATTTAAATGAATGACATTCTATACTGCAGTCTAGCAGAGATGTGGGGTGGTGTTGTTACACAGGAGGCTTAAATGCATACACACCAAGTTGCTTGCTTCAGGTCCTTGTTTTAACGCAAATCCTGTAAATTTCTGCTTTCCTTGCTGGTCCATAGAGGCCTCATTTGTAATAAGTCGCAGGTTTGGTCACTGTATGACCATTGCCTTGGTACTGAATGCTGTAAATCGGAAGGGCTGCAGCACTCAGGGCGCTTTGAAGTAATTGGGGCTGGGTTATATGACAGGAAGCCAGGAAGGGGGGAATTTATAGAGGAAGGGAATCTCCCTGGAAGGAAGCCAGGCAGAGGGGGGGAGGATGGTGAACATATAGCAGAAGAGTCCTCCGGTTCATCTGAAGGCCAAGGCCAGTATTATTTTGTGGCTGAAATGTGGAGGGCAGGCTTCTTCATAAGGAGCCTACAGAAACGTTGCCTGATCCTTCAAAACTGCAAGTATTTATTTAGTTGCATCTGTTGAACTCCTTGACAGCCATTACTATTTTACTTTTATTTATTTATTTTTTAATGATAGTGAGAGAAGAGGATTAAAAAAAGCTTTTAATTTGCATTTTACGTTCCAGGTTTTGCTGAAGGCTAAAGCCCCTGAGGCCAGAGGAAGGTCAGTGGTTTGGTAATGTGACGCATGGTTTGCAGGCTTCCTATAAACTCTGCTTTTTATAAGTCTCTGATTCTCCAGCCTTTAAAATTAGTACATGATTCTCTAGTCTGATCAAAAGATGTACTTATTAGTACAGGCAATGTTACCTTGGAGTCATCATTACTTTTCTTTTTAAAAATACTTTTAAACCTAACATATATAGTCTGCATGGAAACACACAAAGAAGCACACAGTCCTCAGTACTGCCTCCGCAAAAGGCTTTTCCTGCCTGTTGCTGCACTGGCTGCTCACACACCTGTGTACGTACTGATGTGGCAACCATGCAAAAGCGGTCACAAAACTGTGTTTAGGACATTATTAAAGAAAAACACACCTATGAATCTGGTGGTTACGTACCTGGTATCTTAACACATGGATTTAAGAACATATTTACTTCTGTCCTCTACATCTGTATGCCTGCAAACTGCATTTTCTATGTAGCAGCGTAGAGAGAATTTGATTTCCTTAAGGAGATCAGTTATTTCCTTAATCCCTAAATAATCCCTTACTTCTGCATACAAGGTGGGGTTTGTTTGCACACTGTTTTTAGAAGCAGCAAACCTGTCACTTGGCAACACACAGAGCAAAGTTATCAGGAAATGTGTATCAGATGTAAGAAATTAAACCTATAGAGAAAGAATCTTGAATAGAGCAGTGCGCCACCTTGAGGCAGGCTGGCCGAGATGGCACCCAGGCAACCCCTGAGCTCTCAGCAGGCTTTGTCCCTTCCCACTGAGTCAGCAGGGGCTTTACTTTGGGGTGGATCGGCCTTAGCAGTGTCTGTAGGTGACAGACTAGAAAGGGCATTACTATGACAGTTAACTAGGGAAAGATGCACTGCTATTTCTGCTACTACAGCCAACACGTCATGAGAAAAATCTGCCTAGAACTATTCCTTCGATGTTTAGTCCTTCGGTGCTGTTCTGCCTCTTCTGGGCCCTCTATGGCACTAAGTGTTCTGTGATTAATATACTGGGTATGTGCTTTGGGTATGTGCAGACTTACCTGCAGCAAGTGCTTTGCTGACAACAGGTGTAAACCACTAGGAAAAGAAAATCTTTAATCTGATCCTAGATGGGAATTTATAGTCAGGATATAAGAAAATGGCTTTAGTGGGAGAAATGCTACTGTTTAATCATTTCCAGGAGCAGGTCTCCGTACCTGAACCAGTACACAGAACATAGAGAACTTCACAATGCATTGTCTCCTTTCTCCTAGAAGTCAGAATAAAGTGCAGTGAAGAAATGAGATGCTTCCATCAAAAACACACATCTTGAGCATGATTCCAGTGCTTATCTTCAGCCACCTGAAATTCTCTTTCCCCTCATAGAAGGTAGAAGCTAGAACACGTGATGAGAAAACCAAGTGCTCTGTTTCATTCAAGTGCCCTGTTTTATCTGAGCTCTGTTTGTTTCATTGAAAAGCTATTGAAAAATAAACTATTGTTTTATTCAACCACCACCTAAAATATTGTAATAGGAAATAAACGTATACAAGCAAAACACTGTACTAAAATTTGTCAGAAGCTTTTTATGCAAATTCACAGCAATAAATACAGACATTCCCTTTGATCTATACTAGATGTTTGTGAAGAATACAAAGTGCAGCTTTTTAATATTATACAGTCTCAGAAATGTTTCACCCAAAAGTCTTGTACGCAAATGGCTTCTTCTAAACCAGAAGTTTTCAAATGCGTACCAAACACTAAACTTGCTTACTCCAGGTCGTTGCAGGACAGCACTGTTGGCACAGGATCCTTCTAATGTCCATTTCCACCCTCTGAGAGTATGCGTGATGGCTCCGTGTACTTGGCTGTCAGCACGTAGAAGAGGGCAGGCGCAGGGACGAGGGCAAGCAGCGGCAGGTCCTGCTCGAGCTTGTCCAGCTTGGAAATGGAGATGATTCCGTAGGCGTGGAGCAGCCAGTGGCTGACGAGGACAACCAGCCTTTTCTTCCTGACAAGAAGGTCCTTGAAAGACTGGCAAAATAAACACAACGTTCTGTTAGCACGCTGTACCTGATGTTTAAGACATGTTCTAGGTAGTACACGGAGATGCTTAAATCGCCTCTGGGATTTAAGACTTTCCAGCATGTGGTACCATTTCTTAGTACACCACAAGAGGGAAGTCTCACAGGAGCTTCCTCCAGCTAAGAGGAAGTCATAAAGGAAGATGCTTAAATAGATAAAACACTGCTGAGAAAATGCAAGAGAGCAGTCTCTGCTCATTCAAGTATTTTGTTAGGGGTTTCGACACACAAAACTTGTTCACCTACCTCCACTTCAGAAGCGGACATGTACACAGCCAATGTAACCAACGACAACACCAGAATGATGTATGGAAAGGCGTAATCTAAAGGCAAATGTTAAACACATCAGCAGGAAAAATGCATCATTATACATTCAGTAGAGACTGGAGGACACTAAGCTGCTACAGCCACCTGCTGTCAAACACGTAAGCATCCGATGGAGTTCTGTTTTTAGTCAGTCACTGAAGTGTACAGTAAGGTAACGGGAAAAGCAGTCAGGCTGCACGGGGATTTGGTGACACCTGTCCCTCCATGTGACAAGCATGCTAGAAGCTAAATCAGCCGAGCTCCCCAAACTTACACTTAAATTCACTTCCAAACCCAGATGTACTCTACCTTAGCAGAAGGTGGAATTAACTCCTGAATTAACTTTGTCTCGTACCCGACTCTGTGCCTTTTTGGGAAAGGGGCAGCCTCTAGCAGCACAAGCAAAGACAAGGCAGTGCTGCTTGGGAGCCTGGTCAGGACAGGGCTACTAACCAGCCCCCTCTTCAGCTCAGGCTCCTCACAACCTGCATAGGCCTTAAACAAAATCCTCATTCACAAAGCAGGAAGTGTCATGTCCCTTCTCTCCCTCCTGTATGTCATTTGTCAGTGTGTTTATAGGTACGTTAATTAGCGTTATTAGGACAGAACTCACAGAGCAGGCCTCCTCCAACCGCTTGGAGCACCGTGAGGACGGGAAAGAAGTAAAGTGCTGCGTAAATGCTTTTAAATCGATCAGACTTTCCTAAGCCACAGGCAATTTTCTTCACCAGCAGAGGTCGGAGTAGCATCATTAGCACAAGGCAGAAGGCGTAATATATGAACACGATGGTGTACCTGCAAATAACAGGGACTTTCTTTAAAACATGCAGTTTGATTGTTCTACAGACTCAACTCAGAATCAGGAAATTTGGAGTTAGTTAGGATCAACTCTACAGAATTTACAACCAAAGGATGTGACAGGAGGGGGACACAGAAACACACAACGATAGACTGACTTTGCTAGGGGAAATTGTCAAATTGCAGCAAATGGGGAAAAAAAAAAAAATGAAGATTTATGCTTCATAGCTCAATGTCCTAGACGGTGTCACCTTCTTTGGTGGCAAGAAGGAATAGATCACAAAATGCTCTCTGAAATACTTCTTTGTCGAGCTTCCCTGCTGCATGTTGGGGATGCAGCAAGAGGAAAACACAGGAAAAGACACTGGATTCACAAAGTCATTAGGTGTTGGTGTTTCACACAAAGACAGCTCAATGCACAAAAAGACTTGAGGGGTTTTGATACTCATTGGTCCAAGCTGGGTACATGGGAACAATTTCTGCTGCTTCTAGAAGAGGCGTGGGCAGAAACAAACAGGTAGAGAAGGAAGAAACGGCTCTGAGGACAGAAACCTTTCCACTCACAGGGGATAGACGGCTTCGTGGGTGCAGTGCACTGTGGTGATGTAATCAGGGCTCGGATTGTAGAGCATCGTGTACCAGTCCGAAAGCTTCTTCACCTTGCAGGATCGGATGTGCAGGGAGCCAACGGGGTCGCTGACGAGCAGCGTAACAATCGCCGCAACGCTGCACTCGAACAAGGCGGTGATGTGCTGCAGCAGCGCGCTGGAGCTGTGGATGGAGAGAAATTTACCTCTGTTTTATACCATTACACTAAGGCTAAAGGCTGACCGAAAAGTGTGGGCGTGTAGTGGACAGAACCTTCTACAGGGATATGACTCACTGTGACCAAGAACAGGATAAATAATAATATTCTGCTTGAGTAAGAAAAAACAACAACACAAGCACGAGCCTCCTGTCAGGTGAGGGACATCAACGCTCACAGTGCCGCAGTCTCACAGAAAGCAGGAGCAAAAACAAGACACCCCGCATCTCAGCTTGATTAACACTGTGACATACAATGCAGGCAAAGTTTTCAAAGCTGAAAACCACTGGTAAAGACAGCACATATCCAGGCATTAAACTCTCAGGCCCTTGTTTTCAGTGTTTTCACTGTAGAAACATTTTTTTTTTAAACTACAGTCAAGCTCCTAATGGCCACATGCTGCTGTGATTTCAAATCCGTTTTTACATAATTTCTTGGTGCACCCCCCTGAAGTAAAGGTACATTAGCAATGCTGTCAGGAGCAAAACTTGCCATATATGTTCTTAAAGAGAAAGGTTAGAAGCATTCTTTCTTTGGGCTACTGCAGGTGGTGGGTCAGTCTCATGGGAGAGGGGATGACACAAGTCATTGCTCTGGTCTGCCTCTGGGAAACCTGATGTGGGTTTCTCTGTGGGCAGAGATGGGCAGGAAGGGCCGAGGTGACTGCTGTAAATAAAAACCTCAACCAACTGCCCCAAGATTCTGTGCTGCTGCATCACCTCAGCCAACAGGTGTGCTGTGGGACAGCTCAGTATCTCAGACCATGCTCACAGGTACTGGATTTTCTTTTTTAAATGACTGTTTCAAAGAAGGGGGGATGCTAACCTCTTTTTTCCTGAATACCACTCAATGAAGAACCAGTGCAGGACCAAGGGCAGCATGGCCATGAAGCCGAGGTACAGCCAGTCGTAGCGGTCGGGAAACCCCACGCATTCCCGGCAGATTTTGTTCTCGTCGGTCCGCTGGCCCCTGGGGCACACCTGCAGGAAGCACAGCACGGGGGTCACAGGGGAGCCCAACCACAAGGCACTGCGCCTGCCGGGGACGGCTGAGAGAACAAAGAGCAGCGGCCTGAGAGCCCCCGCACCTACCCCGCAGTCCCCGTAGGTCTCCACGGAGCCGTTGACGGCCAGGACGGTGCGGCCGCAGTACAGCCCCAGGCAGGCGGGGTGGATGGCGACGGCTGCGGGGAGAGCACGGGCGTTACAGTACGGTACATTACACTTAGTTACGTTACGTTATATTATATTATACTACGTTACGGCCCGGCCTTTCCCCTCACGACCCATCCCAGCCCGCGCAGCCCCGTCCCTACCGGAGCGGATCATCCCGGTATCCTAGCAACGACCCCCTTCCGCCTACGTCACTTCCACTTCCGCCGCTGCGCCGGGCCCCGCCCACTCGAGCAAGCGCGCCGGGCGGCGTACCGCCCCCGTTGGGGCGGTGACGTAACCAGTGGGCGTGGCTACGGGCAGCGGGCGGCGCTATCCACCCGGTGGGCGTGGCCACGATTACATGGGCGTGGCTACCGGGAGGTGGGCGGGATCTCTGCCCCAGGTGGGCGTAGCTTGAGGCTCGGCGGGCGTGGTTTGCGGGAGAGTGGGCGTGGCTTACCGCTGTTTCCCGCACTGCTCCCTCCGATGGCGGCCGCCCCGGGCGCCGGTGCCGGCGGTGCCACCGCCGGCGCGGGCACGGCCCCGTGGCTGCCGCCCCGCTCGCCGCCGGCCCCGCCGCTGCACACCGTGGAGATGCACACGGGCGGCGAGCCGCTGCGCGTCGTCCCGCGCCTGGAGGCGGCCGAGGTGGCGGTGGCGGCGTCGGGGCTGTCGCTGCTGGCGCTGCGGCGGCACATGGCGGCCGTGCACGACCACGTGCGGCGGGCGCTGATGCACGAGCCCCGCGGGCACCGCGGCATGTACGGGGCGCTGGTGGTGCACGGCGAGGCGGCCGTCGGCGATGCCGACCTGGCCGCTCTGTTCCTGCACGGTGCCGGGTACAGCACCATGTGCGGCCACGCCGTGCTGGCCCTCGGGCGCTTCGCCCTCGACTACGGGCTGGTGGCCACACCGCGCTGCCCCGAGACCGCCGTGCGCCTGCGCTGCCCCTGCGGGGTCGTCACCGCCTTTGTGCCGTGGGATGGGCGCCGCAGCGGCAACCCCGTCCGCTTCCACAGCGTGCCCGCCTTCGCTGCTGCCACCGGTGGGGCTCAAGATCGCAGCATTGGTGTTTGGGACGGCTGGTGGGGCTGTGTGGGGGTGCTGGGCGAATCCTTCCCCAGTTCTGATGTCCCCTAGAGGTGGGATGAGGCCACCAGAGGTGGCGTGCGGTGCCACTCTCAGGTTGTCCCCTTCCTCGCTGGGCAAGCTCACAGAGCTCAGCTGGGTACCCTCATCATGAGGCCACCGCTCAGCACCGTGCCCCCTCCTCACCATCCTCCCTTTCTCTGCGCAGATGTGCCCATCGATGTCCCCGGTCACGGGAAGGTGGTGGTCGACATTGGCTACGGCGGCACTTTCTACGCCTTCCTCAGTGCCAAGCAGCTGGGCCTCGACGTTTGCTCCTCGAAGACCAAAGACCTTGTCAGCGCCGCGAGCGCGGTGACGGAAGCGGTGAAGAAGCAGGTACAGCACAGCACGGCTCTACATGACTGCTGCTGATTAGCAAGCGCTGCACGTGGTCACAAACCTTCTCTCTGTGCCGTTCCCAGTTCCAGCTCCATCACCCTGAGAGCGAAGACCTGGCTTTCCTCTACGGCACCATACTGACGGACGGGAAGGACGCCTTCAGCGAGGAGCCCACCACCAACATCTGTGTGTTTGCGGATGAACAGGTACGGGAACGAGCTGTTCTCAGGTGCTCCAGGCACTGCCTTTTTCCCTTTGTACCCCAAACCTGCGTATTTTGTCTTTCTCTTTGTGATATATCCTGATTTTTACAACCCCCTGGGCTAGGAGGACTTCCCCCTAAGCACAGTATAAAGGTGAGAGAAGCAGAGCTGGTTCATCTTCTCGTGTAGGTTGACCGATGCCCGACGGGTTCAGGTGTGACAGCTCGCATCGCCCTGCAGTACCACAAGGGGCTCATCCAGCTGAACCAGAGCAGAACCTTCCGGAGCAGTACCACGGGGTCCTTGTTCACGGGGAAGGCAGTGAAGGCAAGTGCTTTGTGCTGGAGTTTCCCCCTGGCTTGAGGACTGCAGGGAAGGTGCTGTTGCTGTGGCCAGTGGAAGGGCAGAAAAGCCTTTCTGTGCCTGGATGGGGAGGAGGGAGATGCCTGGGGCTCTTGCTTTGGCACAAGCAAGGATTTTTTATTAGGAAGGATGTAACGGTAAGATCTGTGTTGCATGGCTTCACTGCAAATCCTCAGCCATCAGAAAAGGCCCGGGTGAGAAGTATCTCTGATGCTGATGTAGATAAACCCATGTGGTTCATCCTCTGTGTCAGCGGGGGGTGGGTTCCTCTTCCATCCCCTCTTCCCTGCTCCCACTGAGCGTGTTGCTCAGGGACGTCCTGCCCCTAACCCCTCCGCAGGAAGCCAAGTTTGGGGACTACAACGCTGTTGTAGTGGAAGTCTCGGGAGAAGCCTTTTACACCGGTACGGCCACCTTCACAATGGAAGAGGAGGACCCGCTGAAGTACGGCTTCTTCTTCAAGTGACCGGAGCCTCTCGGTGACGGTGCTGCACTTCTCCTGCCTGCACATTTCTGTTCTGCTTCACCCCACGGCTCGCTGCAATGTGCCAGAGCAACGGGACCAGCCCTCAGTGGCATGACAGTGCCTGCTGTGTTCTGAGATAACAGGTCGTGCTTCTCTGCTCTGACTATTGGTGGAGGTCCTCGGCTGCTCTGGGAGGCCACAATCTGTTTTTTTTTAAATAATTTTTCACAGAAAATGCAACTGATCTTTGGAGAGCTGTCTTTGAATTTACGTGCCTTCTCTGCTTCTGTAAATTACTAATTTCTAAGCCAGATTCCTAGTAAATGCCAGCTGGAAACGCTGCCTTCCCCTCTTGTTCTTGCTCGTGGAGCTCATTTCCAGGGCTCTGCCAAGCGTGTCACTGCTGGTATGACTGCCTGCCCCTCCCCGATGCCTCTCGTTCAGGCAGCAGTGCTGCTTTGCCACATGCCCCAATGTCCGCAGTCCTGCACCCTTTATCCCTGCCTGGTTTCATCCCTGCCAGATCCCTCCCGTCTCCCAGGTCTGGGCACGAATGTGTGCTCAGGATTCCCAGCCAGCTGCATGCTGTGTCCTTGTCACACTGCTCCCTAATCCCTGCCCTCTTGCTCATCTCGGACCACGGTCTGCAAACACCATGTGGTTAAGTTTCAACGGGAGTAGCTGGATTCAAAGGTTGGGGCCATTTTGACCTTTGATTGCAAACGTATTTACTTGTAATTCTGTCTGAGCCCAGGGGCAGCTTGCCCAGCAGTGTGGCCAGGGCTGGCGCCGAGCCCCGCAAGGGATGGCTGTCACAGTGGCAGAAATGGAGCTTCAGACCTCTTGGGGCCTGTAATTTCCTTTGTGTCTCTGGACAAAACGGTGTTCGTTTATTGGAGACACTCATGGGAATTTGCCTCATTAAATTCTTCTGAAATTGAGAACGATTATCTCCAGGTAGCTTGTGCAGCAAATCGGGCTGGAGAGCTTGGGAAAGGTTAGCATGGGGAGGACTGAGAAGAATTTCTTCTGTCAGAGTCAAATTGAAAATTACAGCTTTGGAAAGGGAAGAAGCAGAAATCCACAAGTTTGGAGAGCAGCTGTGCTGCCAGCGTGCTTTATCAAGGCTGGCATTTGGGACTTTTGCTCCCAGCTTTGCTGCTGGTTTCCTGCAGAAGCTACCCTGCCCTCATGAACCCCATGCAGTCTCGGGTACAGGTGGACAGCAGGGACGAGCACGTAGTCTGTGCTTGCAAGAACAACAGGGGTGTTTGGTCTGGAGAAGAGGAGGCTCAGGGCAGGCCTCATTGCTCTCTGCAGCAACCTGAAAGGGAGGTGTGGGGGGCTGGGGGTCGGCCTCTTCTCATAGGTAACTAGTGATAGGACTAGAGGGAATGGCCTCAAGTTGTGCCAGGGGAGGTTCAGGTGGGAAATGAGGAGACATTTCTGCTCAGAAAGAGCAGTCAGGCGTTGGGACGGGTTGCCCAGGGAGGTGGTGGAGTCACCGTCCCTAGGGGTGTTCAAGGGAAGGTTGGGCCTGGTGCTGGGGACATGGTGTAGTGGGTGACATTGGTAGTATCACAGAATCACAGAACTGTAGGGGTTGGAAGGGACCTCGAAAGATCATCGGGTCCAACCTCCCTGCCAAAGCAGGTTCCTCAGAGCAGGCTGCCCAGGTAGGTGTCCAGACAGGCCTTAAATATCTCCAGAGAAGGAGACTCCACAACCTCCCTAGACAGCCTGTTCCAGTGCTCCCTCACACCACCGTGAAGAAGTTCTTTTGCATGTCGGTGTGGAACTTCCTGTGCTCTATCTTGCGGCCATTACCCCTTGTCCTATCCCCACAGACCACTGAGAAGAGGTTGGCTACATCCTTCTGTCTCCCACACCTAAGGTATTTATACACACTGATGAGATCCCCTCTCAGTCTTCTCTTCTCCAGGCTGAACAGACCCAGGTCTCTCAGCCTTTCCTCATAGGGAAGATGCTCCAGGCCCCATATCATCTTTGGGGCTCTCCGTTGGACTCTTTCCAGGAGATCCCTGTCCTTTTTGTACCGGGGAGCCCAGAACTGGACACAGTACTCCGGGGGGTGGTTGGAGCAGATGATCCTGGAGGGCTTTTCCAACCTCAACGATTCTAGGGTTCTGCAAGACACCAGCATGTTTATAGCTTGCTGGAAACCTCCTTTAGGATCTGTCCCTGTACTTGTGCTCCAGCTGCGTCTTCCAACCCAGCGCATATCGGAAGCACTTCAGCCATTAACCTGCTGCCTCCATTACCCATTACCCTTCCCGTCCCCAAAGGGGGAGGACGGGGTTGCGCTGCCCGTGAGGGGAGCAGGCTGAGGCCCTGTCCCTGTGACGGGGAGCAGGGCCATGACGGAATCGGGGCCATGACAGGGAGTGAGGCCATGATGGGGAGCGGGGCCGTGCAGGGATCAGGGCCGTGAGGGACCCTCTCCCCCCGGCTCCGCAGCCATGGGGCCGCCGCTGCGCCCGCCCCCGGTGCGGCGGGGCGGGCCGGGCCGGGCGGGTTCCCCGGGCAACGATGGGCGGCCGGGAGGACGTCAGCGGCTGGCGGCGGCGGGCGGGCATGGAGCCGGCGGCGGCGGCCGCGCCGGGCAACCTCTCCCGAGGCGGCGGCAACGAGAGCGGGGCGGCGGCGGCGGCCGCCTCCGGGGCGGGGTGGTCGGCGGCGGCGCTGGCCTCGCAGGCGCTGGCTCTGCTGCTCATCTTCGCCCTCTCGGCGCTGGGCAACGGGGCGGTGGTGCTGGTGATCGCCCGGCACCGGCAGCTCCGCACGGTGACCAACGCCTTCGTGCTGTCGCTGTCGCTGTCCGAGCTGCTGGGAGCCCTCCTCTGCCTGCCCCTGGCTTTCCTCAGCCTGCTCAGCCGCCCGCCCGGCGCTTGGCTCTTCGGGCAGCGCCTCTGCTTGGCCAGCGCCGCGCTGCACGCCGGGCTGGGCATCGCCGCCACGCTCACCATGGCCCTGCTCTCCTTCGACCGCTACTGCGCCATCGTCCGCCAGCCACGACACAAGATGGGCCGCCGCCGCGCCGCCCAGCTCCTGGCCGCCGTCTGGCTGGCGGCCCTGGCTCTGGCCGGGCCCTGGTACGGGCTGGCGGGCGAGGGGCATCGAGAGGCACGGTCCGGGGCGTACCGCTGCGTCTACGTGCTGCCCTGGGGCTCCTCGCGGCTGGGGCCGCCCTACGGAGCGGCCCTCATCGTGCTGTGCTACCTCCTGCCCTTCGCCCTCATGTGCTTCTGCCACTACAACATCTGCCGGGCCGTGCGGCTGGCCGAGAGCCGCGTGCGGCCCCTCACCACCTACGGGCACCTGCTGCGCGCCTACGGGGAGATGCGCACGGCCACCACCGTCCTCATCATGATCGTCTCCATCATCTGCTGCTGGGGGCCCTACTGCATCCTGGGGCTGGCCGCCGCCGCCGGCCGCCTGCCCTTCTCGCCCACCATGGACGCCGTGGCCAGCGGGATGGCCTGGGCCAACGGGGCCATCAACCCCCTCATCTACGCCGCCCGCAACCCCAACATCTCTGTGCTGCTGCGGCGCAGCCGCGAGGGCGGCTACAGGACTAGGAACAACGTGGCCGCCTACCTGTCGGGCCCAGGCCGCCGGCCGGAGCCTCGCAGCCGGGCTGACCGCGTGCGGGAGCGCTATGTCAACCGGCACAGCGGGCCCCCGGGCAGCGCCCCGTCCTCCTCCAGCCCGGCGAGCGGCGGAGAGGTGGCCATGTGGGCCTGCAAGAACCCAGCCGTCCTCTTCTGTCGGGACGGGCAGCCAGACACCGTCTCTGAGCCCACCATGCAGGCCAAAGCGGACACCGTGGACACCAGCCTCTGACTGGGTTGGGGTCTGGGATGGAGGTGTTGGGCCCCGTGGCTGTCTCCCTGAGAAAGCAGTGGGAGCCCCAGCACTTGCAGCCAGGCTGCCAGGAAAGCAGAGAGACAGGACTGTGGGAGACATAGTGGGATTTCTTCTCCGTTGTGCGAGCTCTGGTTCGGCGATGCAATCTGCAAGCAGTGAGAGATCCCGCGGAAAGGGTGTGCCCCTTCCATTTCAGCAGGCCTGATGCACTGGTGATAGCTGCTGGGCCAAGCCAGCACAAGAGTTTGGCTGCAAGAACAAAGCAGCGATTGCTCCAGTCCTGCAGAAAGCGCCAAACTGAAGCTGAAGAGCAGACACACAAATACAGCCCAAACTGACGACTGACTGTGTGAGCTGTTTGTTAAGTGCCAAAAGAGCAATTGAAAGCTGCATGCTGGCAGCTGGAAGACACTCTGAAAACACCACACTGTGAAAACCGCATCATGGCAGGAAAATGTTGCTTTAACCCATTATGTGTGGAAGTGCAGAAAGTCACAGAATGTTGGACAGGCTAAAAAGTGATCTCTTGATGATATTTTCTTATACTCCCAAGCATAACAAAACAGTAATTGTTGTGACAGACGTCTGATGAGAGGGAAGATGTGTGATACTGGGAGGGAGGGAAAGGAAGATTAAACTTGTCAGCATTTCAGCAGCCTTTTCTTTTTCTTTACAGGTACAATCAGCTTAAAATACTATGAATGTGAGAAATGGGAGCTCTTCAGAACTGAGGAAAAGGGTGTGGGTGTAGACTTTGGTATCACTGAGCTTGTGCACAAGGTGTACGCTTTCTTTTTGAGCTCATCAGAAGTGTCTCACATCTCTAACAGTTTAACCGTGTTTAGAGGAACAATGCAAGAGAGGTGAGTATCCAAAGGAGAGGTAAAGCAATGCCACGTGTTCTTTCTGTGCTTAAGCATGTAAAAATGTGTATATGCAGAGAACAGATATCATTGTACCAATGGCAGCAATCTGACTCTGGAATGTAATATTTAAAAACCAGCTCTGACACTGAAACAAAATGAAAATTACACCAGAAAGGAAGTGGAAGTGCAATTGCACAGCATAAATTCGTATGAATTTATCTGTATAATTTCTTTTTGCCCACAGGCTCAGAGGCCTAAAGCCTTAAATTAGTATTTTGAATCAGAACCTAAGATTGTCCTTCTTTATCTTTGCTGGAGTTAAAATGTGAAAGACGGGCAGTGTTTTTCTTGTACTGTCTTTAAAAATATGTTACTGTTTTACCAGCTTTTTCAACTGTTTGTGACTCAAGTTAACATACTTATTTTGCAACAGAGACAAGAAATAAATTGTCTTTTATGCAGGAGATTAAAGTGTCTCAGCCTGGCATCATTCTCAACCCAGCCTTGGAAAGGGAACTTCTCTAAACAATTGCTAGATGAATGAGAGTAGACAGAAACCTAATTGTGAAATGTGACCTGATTGTTCGTGAACTTTTAATGCAGAGATTTTTTATGCTGTAAGCATTATTCTAAAACTCTTTCTGTGCTACTTCTGAAGTCCACAAGGAAAAGATACGACCCTTGGATACCTTTCACTACTCACATTTCCCCGTGTATTCCTTGGATTTTGCAAGTTGAGCAGTGCATTTGTACGGTTTCAGAGAGAAGCTGGACTGCTTTCCATGGAAGCTGTTTGACAGCGAGCAAACACTGGTGACTTGTTAGAAGGGCAGCACAGGAACTGCTTACATTTTTGTTTCTCCAGCCTGCCCATCTGCAGCGAGGTGTGGCTCAACAGCTTCAGGAGCTTTTGCCTGAGTCCCGCTAGTCACTGACACTTACGTTATCTACAGAAAATTTAAACTGTGATCCAGGAAATAGCAAAGAAAACCTATGGGGATCTTGTATTCCCAGAAGGGACGTATCTCAGTGGGTTCTGGCAATGCTCCCTAGAGTAAGCTCTTGTGCTCTGTAGTGCCGTGGGGAGGACAGAAGCACAGGAAAACTGTCCAAGCTCAATAGTCATCACCCTTAGGCGTGTGAGGTACAGACAGCAGGCACGGTCAGACCGCCTGTAGTTCATGTATCGCCTGCAGAGCAGCACCCTAATGCCAGCCCTCTGGGCATGGTAAGACTTGTGTGTGCTGCATGTGTGCTTACAACCACATAAAGGCCATGGAGCATGGGGATGTTACTGCTTGCCACCTGGCCCCTTTGCAGCTCTCAAGCGGAGCCTGTACTTTGACCAGAAATGATCATTTTGTGCCTTTTTGGTTTTAGTACCACTTAGGTTTTTTCCTTGCACCATTTGCATGCAAGAGCATTTTCCACCAAATGGAACAAACAGTAAGAGCAGACAAATTTCAGGATAGTTTTTGGCTTGAGAAAACAAGGAGGGTGAAGGTCCAGCACTGCTGTGCTTGACTCTTGGTGTGCTGTCCGATGTTAGGCTGCACTGATCTTGCTGCTCAGTGTCCATGAAAAGGGCAGTGCTGCTCCAGCCACCTCCCCAGCCTCTCCCACCCAGCCATCCCTTGCTAGCCAGCTCAGGCACTGAGTGACAGAAAACCATCAATTCCCTCTTTTGCATGCTGCCTGAGGTTTCTACTGATTTCGGGCCCTGACTGGCTCACCACAGGTCAGAGAAGCAGCCCTGTGGCAGTTGCTTCTGGCAAGGGACAAGACCGGGGCAGCCAGGACTGTGGTCAGCCATGAGGCATCACGGGAATTCCAGGAGGGAATTAACAGGGCTTTCTAGGAAGGTGGAAGTGACGCTGGAACAGCAGTGATTTTTAACAGCACTTATTTTTAATGAGCACTGGCCAGTTCCTGTGCATTGGACTTGCATGTGCAGACCTGAATGAGGGCAGCCGGCCTTTGAGCTGCCCCAAATAGCCCTTTTCTGTTAAACAGTGACTTGGGGCATAGTGAAGGAAGATTATTGACCAGATCCATTTTGCAGGGGCTGATACAGAGCTGGTAATCATAGCGCTGTTGGGCAATTCAGGTACGTGAGTCTCTACAGCTAAATTTTTCAAAGTGTGCTTTAAGAAACGTAACCAAGGGGTGAAATATCTTAACCCACAAATGAGAGAAACACCAACACACGGAGAACAGGGGCCAACCCTCCTGCCGTGGCTCAGCAGTCCTTCTGTCCTTCCTCCTTTGTTGAGGTGAGGCTGGGTGCGAGGCAAGCCCCAATCTCATTTACACAAGGCTCTGCGAAGGGAGTTGGGGACACCTTTTAGCACCCCAGTTCAAAAATCGTGCGGACGATTCGGTGCAGTGTATTCAGCATAAAAGAGAGAGCTGTTCACATGGCTTGAAGCCCTGGATACTGGTGACAACATTTGTCTAAGTCAAATCTAAAAATGCGTCCTTAGGCTCCTTTGTCACTCAGCCAGCACTTCCCAGCACCCTCACCCTTTTGAAGAGTGCCATACCATTTGTGCATGCCACTGATAGGGCTTACACATTACTTATTAGAAGGGAAACGTTACATCTTCAGGAATGGGAAGCATTTAAAGGGTACTGTTCCAACTGGAGTCTGGAAGATTTGCCATTGATGTAATCATCGAGTTCATTCATTACTTCCCACTCCCTTCCTGATCCCTGCATTCAAAGGCAATGCTCTGTGTACAGCTGATGAACTACAAACAATTAGCTTGGAAGTGACAGCCTGATGGGCTCTAATAGCTGATAGCGATCACCAGAACAGGGATGAGGTCCAACAGCCCTGCTTCTCTTTCAGCACTAGCGTTGGATTGTGTAGCCAGCAGATGCCAGCAGAGCTCTGAGCAGCCAGCACAGTCTTTCTGCTAATGAGCGTAAGAAAAAACTACTTCTGCTAATGAGATTGATCGCTCTGCCTTCAGGACTGCTGTGCCCGAATTAAGAGCAAGGGCTGCAACAAATGCAGCAAAAGGTCTACTTTTACCCCTCTGGATATTTGGCAGGTTTGCCACAGAGGCTGAAATGAATAATTCAGAAAGCACATCAGAAAAGCAGCATTTTTTACAGCCTCTGTGCTGCGTGCTCTCTGGAGCTGCACAAGCCGCAGCCCTGATGCTGACAGTGCCTGGTTCATCAGCGCTGCCTCTTCCCTCCAGCTGCATTGGCGTTTTTATTTGGTGACAGATTATTAATAAATGGCTACTCCTTTAGAGCTTCTTGCAGAGCAAGACACAGGCACAATGTGGAATAAAATGGTCCCAGATCCCTCGGGAAGGATCACAGGCAATGGGATACAGGCCTGGGTAACTCGTGCCCCGGGGGATGCTCTGCTGCTGCAAGCCACGGGCTCTCCATGATCCGTGGGTGATTCCCCTGGGGGATGCAGCAGGGCAGGACACGGCTGTCCCACAGCCCTCTTGTGCCCAGTGGACTTTGCAAACGAGCAAAGATTTGCTAATGCCACGCCAGGGGCAGCACACTGCCCGAGTCTTGGAGCATCTGCATCCCCCCCAGCTGAACCACTTGGGGAAAAGCACTCTCCTTCTAGGTGTGTTTTTGTTTTCTAGGCAAGCACCACTATGGAAAGCAGGAGAAGTGACATGGAGAAACGAGCTGTAAGTCCCTCCCTGTGGCACAAAATGCTTGGCTCCACGCTCCAGTTTTCGCTCAGGGGTGTGTTTTTGGCTAAGCCTTAGCCCCAGGCTCTTCCCTTGCAATCTATAATATTGACAACCGAAGACCAGTCTGTATTTTTTTTCTGCAGGGCTCGTTGTGCCCATCCTGCCGCCCAGCCTGGAGGGGCTGTGCTGGTACTCGCTGCGCAGGCAGACACCAAGCCCTGGAGCCTTCTTTGGGATGTTTGGACTGGGTGAAGCAGTACAAAAACATGCCCGTGGGCATGTAGGGTGGTTATGAAAGATGAGCTGGAGGCAGCTACAGCTCGGCATGGGAAGGAAATGTGCTCTGAGAGGAGCCGTTTGTTTTCTGATGTTTCTTTCCGTGCTAGTGCAGAGCTCCTCCAGGTTGCTTTTGAAATGACAGGCATTGGCAGAAGCCTCCAGAACAGAGTGGGGGGTGATTTCCAAATGCTTTGGAGCCTTCATTTTATGCAGCTGTTATTCTTGCCTTTACAAACCTTATCTCCCTTGCAGGGCGGTGCAGTCAGGGAGCACACAGACAGCGCTATAGCGCAGCATGATTTTGGGGGTGTCATTTTGGGACATGATGCTCCTCTGGGGGAGCCTTGGAGGGGAAATGCTCAGCATTTCGGGGAACATTCCTGCTTCTCGCAGGGACCACAGCACATCTTGTTTAAGGCAGCAAGGTGAGAATTTCAGCAACACCCCTGCAAGATGGGGAGCTGCCCCTGCTACACGGTGCAAATCCCTCGGAGGAGTCCTGTGGATCAAAAACCCTCAGGGTCATGGATGTGCACAAAAGCAGTAGGTGGCTGCCTCCAAAAACCCTCACCCAGCCGTTCCCTCACAACCACGTAAGTGTAATTTGCTTACTCGACCTAGCAACTGCTCTCAGCATCAGGGGAAAAATGCCTGAGTAACCAGGTCACTAATTTCTGCGGCGCAATCGGATGTGCCGTGCTGGTTTGTGCTTCCCTGACCCGCTGCCGGGCTCAGCCTGGTGCATTTCACAGAACATTGGGCAATTCGCTGCCCAGAGGTCACGTCGCGCTCTCAAATCGCCCATCTGAATTGTGAATGCTTTCCAGAAAATGTAACTCAAGCAGCATTCATCTCTCCTGCTATTGAATGGGGAAGATTCGCTGTAGAAAGCCCATCTCGGCTGATTGCTTCGCTCTGAGGCCTCCAGTCCTGCTGTCCCATGGCACCACGCTGTGGGGCACAGGCAGGAATGAGAATACTGGGCTGTGGGTCAGTAAATGAAGTTGGAGAAAAAGGTAATTTAGTGACTGATCATCACAGAGCTGCCCTGGAACCAGGAAACTGAGCTTTAACACCGGGCTCATGCTACGTGACAACAAAATACAAGGAGAGTTGGGTTTTAGCAAGGGGAGGCTGCTCAAGAGTGTCTCCCAGCACAGACCCAGTGCTGGGACAAGTTCTGGAGGTAACCATAGTGGAGTTACTCTCACCACTTACCATGGCACCACTTACCAGTGCCATCCAGATCACCCATAAAGGTGTTTTGAAAGGGCTAATCTTCCACACGCAAGCACTTCCGCTGCCCTTGTGCATGCACTGCACAGACGGAGGAGAAAGTGGCAGCAAAGCCCCACGTTGTGACCTGTGCCTGTTTGCCTCAGTGAGTGATGAGGGGTAGAATTAAAATTATCCCTCCTCAGCTACCTTGGGGGGGTATTAAAGTGTAGTATTTTTGACCGTTGCATGGCAGAAAGGCGCCAGAGACCGATCAGACTGGCTGTAAAACCGCGTGGTGTGGCCAGTGCCAGAAGCTGCTGGTCCCCAGGCTCTGCCGGGGCTTCCCTGCTCACCTGCACCAGACTTATTCAAGGCTAAAAATATATAAAAAACCTCAGAGGTTTGGGGCCAGAGCACTTCTGGTTGAAATGGAGACCTCTTCTCACAGCTATTTGCAACCCCAAGCACCAGCCTTTCCTCCAACATCTGTCCCAAACCTCAAATAGCCCTTTTTTCCCCCGAATAATCCATTTTTCTCCCATCCCCAGCGAAACTGAAGAGAGACTGCTGTGCTGCTTTGCACAATAACTCGTGGCTCCGTGCTGTACACTCACCGGAATCGCTTTTCTTTATTGCATATTGCCATCTTAGAAAATGTACAGTCTCATGACATTACACAGCATTTCCCGCTAGCTAGGACTAATAACATTCTTGCACCTAACAGACTACCTTGGTCACTACGAAGCTACTAAGGTCCAAGACATATATTTCAGTTTACAAATTATTATGGATTTTTTTTTTCATTTTTGGCATTATTAAAAAAAAAAAAAATCATCTTTAAAATACACACCCAAGAGAAAAGAGTGGCTACTTACACCAGCACCAATCTAAAAGTAGTTTTTGACAATGGCACATGGAATTACCTGCACACAGCCTTTGTATTTATATATATATCCTTTTTTTCTTCTCTTTTTTTTTTTTTTAATTTTTTTTGAAGAAAACAAAGAAATGGCAAACTCAGCCCATCAACCAGGCTGCTGTAAAACAAAACAACAACAAAAAACAGGTCTGGGAGGGCGAGAGGAAATTTGTCAGAAAGGCCCCGATGGGGCCACGAGGCAGGAGCAGGGGCCAGGACCCCAGCAGGCGATCGCCCTTTCCCATCCGACCGCCTTGCGAGTTCGACGTGAGAAACCATTCCTTAAACCGTCAGAGGCCAGACTTTTTTTTAACCTTTTCCATCTTTTTGTTTTGTTTTGTTTTCAAATCCCACCCCCCCCAAGTCCATTCCCTCAATTGTATCAGCCCCGTTTTTTTCAGCCATAAATAAAAAATATAAATAGAGGCACTTTAGTTAAGGAATAGTATTATCATTACCTTTTGTCTTTATTTCCCCCTCCTTCTGAAAGCAAAGTGCTTAACTCCAACTTTGAACATAACCCGCAGGTTGCGCAGCGGCTTGGAAACGAGGTGCTGGACTTTTGCGCTTACCTGCTTGATTTATTACTGCTTTAATGCTACTCAGAAAGTCTTTTTTTTTTTTTTTTTTTTTTTTTTAAATCTACAGTGCGTCAAAAGTTGCAATGAAGGAAAGAACAAAATGGTAAAACCACAGCTCTTGACAACTCTGTTGAGAGTGATATTTCACAGCTTTCACACAGCACGGCAGACCCCGCGGCCTTCAGGTGCTTAGAACCATATTTTCATACAAATTAGTTTAAACAGCACTTTCGCTATACAGTACATATAGTTCACTGACATCCCATACCCCATCAGCAATACCGATTATCTGACAAAAAAAAAAAACCTTATTTCAAATAGTGTTAATATCTAGTGCAACAGGGACAAACTCATCTCTCCACAGGAAAAAGAACAAACAAATAAAAAAGGATCACAAAAGTATTGGTGGTATAAAAAGGTTTTGTCTTGTTTCCTCAAAAAACACACCACAAATAAATAAAAGCAAAAAGTAACAGTCCTTTATATACTCAGCATAATTTAAGAATAGAAATGTTAATATGTTAATGGCGTTTACTTTTTATTCTCCAATTTTTAATTTTCTAAACCTTTAAATTATTACTCCCTGAGAGCTTTGAATTCTTTTTATTATTTTCTTTTTTTTTTTTTTTTTTTTTGGACTGACATTTTACAGGTAGTTCTGCTTACAAATTTGCAAGGACATTGAACAGCAAACCAGTCAAAAAAAGGACACCGCGACGAGACACGTTTCTTGGCATCGTTGCTTCTGGTGTCCGTTAAAAAAAGAAAAACAAGAACAGAAAAGAAGGCGGGCGCAGGTGCAAGCCCACGTGTTTTGCACTGGCCCCGTTGTACACTGGCTGACCTTCCATCCTGACCGACATCTACAGAGGATACAGTTTGTCCCATTGAACAGAAAGCAAGAATAAAAATTACAACACGAAAGTTTATGCTCCTCGTCGCGTCCGAAAACCAACCCTTCCCGCCGTCTCGGGCCAGGAAACGTTATAAAAGTATAAATACACCTGGGTGCTGTGTGAGCAATAAGCACACTCGGGGAAACTTTTCCTTTAGCAAGGTGAAAGGAAAAGAAGAGCGTTTCCCAGAAATGACGGGAAGAAGAGCATCACTGGGAGCGCTCGCGACACTGAGCTTGGGGACCAGCACGTAAGCACAGAAGTGCAAGTTTTGGGAATAACCACGGCAACGAAAAAAACTCATCAAGTTCAGTTAGCTTCTTAGCTTCTTCCTCTTTTCTGCTGGGGTTGTGTGCAAGGCGTCCCAGCAAATGGCCCCGCTCAGTGCCCGGGCATCGGGGCGGGAGAGCAACGTGGAGCAGCTCTCCATCACCTTTGTGGACCATGAGGAAGGTGGATATCTCTGTGCTTAAGTCCTCTCTTTCTCCATGGACGTGACATTGTGCTTGTGCCTTGGGAGAGCCACTTGTCGAAGGGGACAGAGGGGAGGGGACGAGCACCCTCAGGGATGCACAGCTTCACCCGACCCGACCGTACTCATGGTACATACACACACACTCGCCCGCAGGGTGGAAGAGTGTGCCACTGTTTCGCTTGGAATCGCAAGGCAGTATAACGAAAAAAAAAATAATCCTAGCCACTTCAAAAAAGACTGCTAACCAGGTTTATAAACTCATGGTTTTCGTTGTTTTCCATCTCTTCTGCTGCTCAGAAGTTGAGCTTGGTGACGGGCCGCTCGCGGCCGCTGTCGGCCAGCTGGTTGGCGATGCGCTTGCGGTTGCGCTTCAGCTTGGAGAGGTCCTTGTCGAAGACCTCGCCCGAGCGCAGGGCTGAGACGAGGTCGTCAAACTCACCGCCCTCTTCGCCGCTCTCCTTCGCCTTCCTCGCCTTGCGCTCCCTCTCCCGCTGCTCCTTCAGCTGGTGGGGAGGAAGAACAGCTCACTGTCACGCATGCACCTGGAACCCCAAACCGTGAAACGACAGTGGTTTCCCACCCTTCATTTAGCAAACAAGAGCTGGGTGCTCTAACAGTGTAGAAGCACCTTGCTTGGCCATCAATGCTCCCCGTGCCACCAGGGGACGGCACAGCAGGGTTGCTGTCCCCAGGTGTCCCTGGCCAGGCACTGCTGGACCCATGGACGCCTGCTCACCTGAGCCTCCATGCGTGCCCGGCGCTCCTCCTCCTCCTTCCTCCTCCTCATGTTCTCATTCTCCTGCTTGGCCTCCGTCACGGCTTGAAGGAACTGATCAAAGATGCCGAAGAACTCGTCGGGCTGTATTTTGTCCGTGTCTTCTCCAAAGTGCTTCACGGCCTTGGAAAACTGGGGAGAGAGCAGACAGGAGGCTGTCAGGCTGGGGGGACAACCACCATGCCGTCGAGACCCCCGTGGAAAGCCTTCAACCTGATGGAGCAGAGAGGAACATGTCCAATGGTTGGTCATGACAGAGAATGGAATCAACAAGAGGAATTTGATTAGTCGATCCTTGGCTTAAACATGACACGAACCATCTGACATCTTGTTTTCTGTGCATTAGCTGACCTATAAGTCCCCCTGGAGAGGTCCCGTAGCCCCCTCTCCCAGAACACTGACCCTTCGCACCTCTGGCTCTGCTCAGCCCCCTCGAGCCCCCAGCTCGATTTCATTAACCAAGCAGTAGTAAAAGCAAGGAAGCAAAATATTGTGGGACTGAAGACTGAAGACATAAAACTAATAGTAAACACGGCAGGGGAAGGGAAACTCGCACTTTTATGTTTTCTTTGAAGTATTTTTGGGGTATTATTTATCATTGCCACATGCTCTGCTATTGAAACCAAATGTGTTGGTGAAACTTCTAAGACATTTCTGCCCAGGCTCAGACACAGCACTGGGCAGGGAAATGGGAAGTTTTCCAGCCTTTCGTGCTGTTTGCACACCATTAGTGTAAGCGAGTCAAATAAGGTTGTAGCAAAGGTCAGGACAGGAGATCCACTCTCTGCTGATGCGTCCCAGTCCCCAAGGAACCCGCAACTCATCCTTGTGGGCTGAAATCCTTTGTTCTCACTTCCAGTTTGAAGGAGACTGTGCACAGAAAGTTCATTAATATGGAGATGGTGCGGTCTGGAGATAAGCAAGCTTTAAAGAAAAGGAAAACAAAATCAAAGCACAAACAGTTTTATAAGTTGCTTTAATTTTGCTCTGCTGATTAAGCCTGCCTGGATAATTAAGTTTTATTTTCAGGGGTGTCTCAGGCTCTTCAAAAGACATTTAGGGCATTTTTTTTTTTTTGTTTATTTATGAGACTTAGCACTTCAGGATGCAAGGGGGGATCCGAAAGGTGCCCTGTATCAATCAAAACCATCAAGTTTATTCCTGTTAATTTTCATTAAAATACTGATGTTATCTGCCATTTTTCAGGAGATTCTGGTGGGGGAAATGGCTGAAAATGTTATCCTCATGGGATATAAAATTTCTAACATAATTATGTTTCTGCTTTCCTAAGAGAAAATAAAGAGATTTGAACATGTGTTTTAAAAATGAAGAGCTGGTACATTTCCCACAGCCCATCCCATCCAATGACCGTGCACTTGCTTCAAAGTAGGCTTTGATGGGTTATGGGGGCCGCGACCAGAACTTCTCCTCCAGATCCAGCCAACGTAGGATGACACAGCTTGCAGACACTTGTCACCATCTCCTAACTCACTGCAGGCAAGATCTGCTCGGCTACCACCAACAATTTTAAAGTGTGGCTTCACCTCAGGGTGTAGGCACGGCCTCAGGAGGGCAGTGGTCACTCACTGTGCCAAGCACGGGTGGTCTGGAGGACAGCATCAGGTCAACACTGGTACAACCAGGGAGAAGGAGGTGGTGGCACTTGTAATTTCTGTCTTTGGAGAGGTAGCTCATGCAATGGGATAAGGATGGGACCTCTCTGTGTTGGGTTCTCCCTGCCAGGTCAGTTAGGATGAAAGCCAAAGCAGGGGGGAGGTACTGGAAGCCAGTTCTGGGAGGGTACGGAAACCAGCTGCGTGTCCCTTTGCTGAAAGAGGGGAAGCAAAGGGTGCCTTGGAATCACAGATGTCAGCCAATGGCTTGGATTTTAGCCAGCCTGCTGGGAAGAGAGGATGATGTGGTGAGAAGTCACTGCACATGTCCCTTGGTGGCTGCAAAGTGCTCACCAAGGCACTGCCCTGGGGAAGCTGAACCTTCGAAGTAGCATCTCTAAGCAGGCCTGGAGCTGGCCTCAATTCATGTCTGAGCTCCTCAGACACAGTGATGAGTAGCCCAGAGCTTTCCTCATGTCAGGGTCTCAACAGGACACCTGCCCTCCTTCATCTCTTGGGGGATATCTGAGATGTCAGCACACAGCACGTGTTCTGGGAAGGGCAGGGTTGTCCCTCCCCTGCCAGCTGGAGGGGAGGCAGAAATGCTATCCAGATCTCAGGGAGTTTGGTGGCCTTACCAGCTCTTTTGCTTCTGCCAGAAGATCTTCAACATCAGAGAAGCTGAAGCTGGCTAACGTGATGAACTGGCTGACGACAGACACAAATTTGTCTCCTGTTTGCTGAACTTGAGACTTCTGAAAGTCCAGCTCCTTTAGGGGAAAAAAAATACATAAAATCTGGTCAGGCCCTGGCTGGGGAGGGACACAAACACCACCGGCCTCCATCAGTGCTGTTGTGCGTGTGCCCAAGTCAGTGCCACAGTTGCCACTGCACTGCTGCTGCCTCCTGCCAGGTGTGAAAACCTCAGATTACCCCATTTTGCAGTATCATGGCTGCACTATGCTTTTGAGGCCAAATCCTGCAGGAGAGATGCTGGGAACAGCATTATCAGCAAGACGGCGAGGGACCCCACAGCACATTCCAGGTCCTGCTCCATGCACGTTGTCACTAGACTTACTTAGCCTCCCCTGGAGTGTCAAACGCAAACCATGCACGTGCCCAACCAACATACAGGAGCTTCGGTGCCAAAACGGCCCTGGGAGGACAGGCACACGTGCAGGGCAGGAAGGGAGGACCAGCACATCTCTAGGAAATGTGATAAAAGCAGCTTTGCTGGGAGCCCCCCCGTGGAGGGACGCCGTGGTGCTCAGAGCCAGGCTGGACTGTATTTGATTTAAATAATACTTACAGCCTCCACCGCTCTCAGGCCGCTCCTCAGCGTGTTTATTTCTTTCTCCAGCTCAGTCATGCTGTTGGAAATGGCAGGACGTCAATTTTCAGCCTTCCCCAGCACATTCTACAGCTCTCCCACCACCACGACCGTGCTTTTCCACTGCAAAGACCCCGGTGCTGCAGACGTTGCCTCCTGTTTGCAGGCTGGTGTGTCTCGAGCAGCAAATCATCCTGACAGCCTCGCAGCGAGGGCAGCTGCCTATCTGAAAGTGGCTGCAGCTGCTTGTTTTAAAGCAAAGCACTTTGCTGTGCTTTTCATCAAAGGGGCTGTGCTAAAACACCCCGAGCAGACGCTGATGGTGTAGCAGAGCAGGTGGCGGTGGGATGGAGGAAGGGGCGCTCCTCATTCCTGCCCCTGCAAGGTGCTGCCTAGCAAAGGCAGCTCTGCAGGGCTCAGTCCCAGGACTAGGAACAGGAAGGCTCAGCAAGCTCACCAGGCACGAGGAAAGCTCAGAAGAGCTCGGGAGAGCTCTCAGTGCCAGCAGAAAGTAATTGTCCCATTGCACAGTGGGCAATTTTTGAGGGAACCGCACAAAGCACCCTTCCTCCCCTACGGCCTGGAGCAGCAGTCCTTAACAGTAAGGCAATAAAGGGAGACAACCCAAACAGAGAGAAATAAAAATAAATCGTGTCTGGCACTCAGGCTGTTTACACAAGGCTCAAGCCCCCAGCGAGCTCCGAGCTCGAGTGCTTACGGCTTTCTACCACCACGTCTGAGCGGGAGCTTTCTCACAAAGACTCGATGACCACAGGCTTGACGTCTTTCCAGGGGTGTCTATCCTAGGGCTGGGGTCCCTGGAAATGCTGACGCAAGGTCACGGGGCAAGTGTTCCTGGCAGGTCTAGTCTGGGAAAATGAAGTTTTGGGAGCCCTGTGCTCCAGCAGTTCATTAGCAGTGCTGGGACCGACAGAGGCGGCAATTCTGCTTAACAGCTGCAGGGCTGGGGGGAGTTTAGGGTTTTCCAGAGGGCTAGAAACTTTTTGGTTTTGCTCTAGATTGGACCAGACCCAAATCTTACATATGGTGTCCAGTTTAGCGCAGAACCGATAAAGTTTAGGGAAAAAAGCCTCTCTCTGCAGACGTTTTCTTTCCCATGCGTATCTGTACAGCAGCTGCGGAGGCACGAGCATGAGGAGGAAGGCGCCTGCAGCGGTCGGGGAGCGCACCCCGTGGCCTCCTTCCCACCCATCCAACCTCAGCAATGGCCTCAGCTGATGCCTACAACCAGCCCTTCCTTGGGCAGGTATTTTGTCTAACCCTTACAGCCAGAAATCATTGTGTTTTAGACACAAAATTATTGTTTTAGACACAGGGATGCTCGCCTACCCAGATGATTTTCACATCACAGATGTTTAGCAAGCAAGCCGCCCTTTGCTACAGGAGCACTCTGAAACTTAAAAAGACCTGCAAGCCACCTAAAACTCCTTGCACGTTTGCTGTCATCTCTAAAATGGTGCCGTTTAAGGCCCCTTTCATGTCCATGGATTAAAAAGGTGAATGCTCCCAGCCGCACGCATGCTGCCTGCAGAAATGTAAGAACTTTGACTCCCAGTCACAAGCTCAGATCCCCAGAGCAGCACAGCACGTCCTCTCATGCTGAGTTTTAAAGCTGAAATAGAGCCCCCATTGATTTCGGAGGGACTTAAGCACATACTTGAGGGCTTTGCAAAGCACCAGCAGATTCCTCGTGCACTTAACCCCAAGCACGTGTTTAAGGGCCGTGCTGGATGGGGGCCTCTCCAGACGGCTGCAGCCTGCTCTACACAGGTCACAGAGAGGCATGCGGGGTCTGTAAGCATGTTGTGGACACCAGGAGCTCCACGTTGGTGGCAGAAGGGCCAGGCAGGACCCCTCCCAGCAGTGCCCCACACAGCAAAGCCCCCCCACCGCACGCAGATACACAGCTGCCCTTTATCTGCAGCCACACCACAACCGCTTCCTACCAGATTACTTGACGTACCATTAGAAATTAATTAAATGCTTCTGCGGTGAGATAACAGCAGGAAACGGCTGCTGCGAGCAGCTCTCCTCCCTCCGGAGGCTGCCTGCCCTTTAGCTGCAAGGGCTGGGATTTAAAGCCACGAGGTGATGCTTGCTGCAGCACCAACTTTGTGCCACTGCCTCCACGGGTGCCCGGGCTGGCTGCAGGGGCACGGGGTGCGATGCAGAGAGGCAGGCTGAAGCAGGAAGAGATGTACCAGCCACAAAACAGCTCTGCCACCCAAATCCCTGCTTACTTGACTTTGGCTGCCTGCGGGATGTCTCGCAGCTCCTCGTGCAGGCGGAGGACTTTGGGATACTTCTTCTCGACGATTGTGATGAGATAGTGCAGAAGAGTAATGTTCCTAGGACAGAGGAGCAGCGAGGTTAGCGTGGTGCTGGTAAAATCCTAACCCTGGTAAGTATTTGGGGATTTCTGCAAGGATTCTGCTTGCTGCGTGGATCCTGGAGCAGGGGATGTGGTTTGACTCTGTCCCACCACAGCCATGGTGCAGAGCAGCCCGGTCCCTGAAAGCTACCGAGCTGCAGACCACAGCAGGGACCCAGGGGAGTTCAGGTGCCCTGAACATCAGCATCCCCTTCCTCCATCCTTTCTGTTGGTTTGTAAGGCCGGGCAGGTTTAAGACCTGACCCAGCACCTCTTGCTCCATGCATGGAGCTCAATGGGGTGCAGTGAACACAGCAGTGGCTGGGGCACCTTGGGGTGGCTGCACGGAGATGAGCCCTGGGACCCTTCCTCTGGTCACTGAGCCACAGCACAGCAGCTCCTGGCTTCTCCAAGGGGAAAAAGCACTGGGAGGAAGATCCTCCCCTCTACCCTCGACTGCCCTTGAGCAGCCCAGAAAGGAAAGCCCCCTAAAACTCCATGTGGTCCTCAGCTCAGTTCCCTCGAAACCTTTCATGCTCCAAACCCAATGGTTGTCCCATCGGACATGCTGGCCAGGCAGCAGGAGGGAAGGGATTCCTCTCACCCCCCTGAGTCCCCAGGGCAGTGCTGACAACCTCTGCATTCCCCCAGCAAGGCTGGAGCCTGCAGAAGCTACCGAGGAGGAGGAGGGCAGGGGCTGCTCACTTGTCAATGCTGGACTTGGTGTCCGCGATCTTGTTGAGGCTGGAGATTTTAAACCCGAAAGCGTTTCCCCTCTGCCCTTTGTTCATGTAGTTCCCGAAGGCCAGGACCACCTCCAGCAGCTGCTGGAGGCTGCTGCTCTGCAGCACCGCCTTGGAGCCGGCCCGGATGGCTGCAGGGAGAAAGGTGAGGGACGTCACCTGCCACGTGCCGGTAGCCCTCGTGGCCAAAGAACGGCCACCAGCTCCCTCCCTCCCGCTGCATCTCTGCCGTCTCCAGCAGCCAGAAGATTGGGTTACTTGCCTTCCACCTTGGGCTTGACTTCTGCAACTCTCTCCGCAAACTTCTTCTTGAAGTAGAGGGACTGCAGCCTTTGCTGATAATGGTTTATCCTGCCAGGGGAAAACAGAGGTGCAGGCTGAGCTTTGCTTGCTCCAGGGGGAGCTCTGCTGCTCAGCTCTTTGCAGATGGACTTACAAAGCATTCCTGAGCCACAGCGATTGAAAAATAATGACCACATTTCTCCCTGAAACTAGGCTAGGATGGGAAAAAAAAGACAATTGAAGCTGCACCCGTCACAGGGCGGATCCTGATGGCTTCTTAAGCATCGTGACTAAGTTATCCTGAACTCTGCAGGTTCAACAAGTGCATTTTTACACCCTGTTGGTATGAACAAACAGTTCATTCATGACCGCTCCTGAGCAGGAGCTGATGACATCCAGGCTCCCAATAGTTGTGTGATGAGGAGGGGCTGGAGGAACCAACACATCCCAACCCAGCCCATTCCTGAGCACGTTTGGGATGGCTTTGCTCATGTCAATTGTATTTAGGTTAAACAAGATCTCACTTGTAAGCAAATGGCAGCCTGATTTGAGTTATTTGGACCAGGATCCATGGGAGCAGTGCTCACAGACAAGGTCACAGGCCAGGCTGATGTACTAATTAGTGGTGACAAAGACATCACACTCTGTTACAGACCAGAGGGCAAATTAAACAGCTATGCCTGAAATATATTTGCATCAGCACACTGAGCTTTCCAGAAGATGAAGGCACGGGAGCAACATTTGGGCAAGAGACTGTGAAGACGAAAGGTGACTTGCAATGGGAAAGCTAATTCTGAGCATCTTCCAGCCCCAAGGGGCCCGAACTTCACGGCTCTGTCCTGCCTGCCTCTGACACTCAGCAACCACACAGTGCTTCGCCGTGGGATTCATTGGCACATTTCTCAGGGAGAACAGGAGCGTCTCTATTTTTGATCTCTTGGAATGATTTCGGATTGTACAACTCCCTGACTTTTCGAACGAGTGACTTACTCCGAGTTCAGCTAAGAAATTCCATGGGGAAAATTTCAAAGAGCTCAATACTCAGCTGGATTTCAATAAGGAGCTTTGAGATTTTAAACCAGCACCTCTCGAGGATGTGCATGCAAAAGATAACGTTATTCATCTCTCAAGACCTCTAAGTCTTAAATGACTGCTGCCAGGATCAGGAAGAAATGACATTTGTTCTTTGTCTCATATATTCTTGTGAGCCCCAGGGACAAGTCATTTCTGGAAGTGAGGAGGGACTTACCTACACAGCAGGTAGATTTATTTTTCTGTAATTTTTTGCATGGCAAAATTTATATATATCGGTCTAGAGTATCCGTTAGGATATGGTGTGGAAGGGAAAGGAGCATCACTGAGGCATTGTTATCATTCAAGCAGCACTTCCCACCTGGACCACAACACGGATGATGCACTGTTTGGCAGAACTGTGCCAGACTGAGCGTTTCTTCCTCAGGTGAGAGGGGAAGTGTGTCGGGAGATGCCCTGGGAGCCCACCACCTCCCGAGAGCACCCATCTCCCATCCCTCACCCTGCTTTGTCCAGATGCTGCTTGTTTGGGATGCACAACCCTGATTTGGGCAGCGCAGCATCACGAGAGATCCTAATGCACCTCACTGGTCCTCCCATCCGTCTGGCTCATACACTTCTTGATGTGAAAAGCAGCAAGCAGAGCGTATTTCCCAGCCAGGCCCCAGGAAACCCCGCGGGCCACCCCACCTGCTCATTTCGAAGAGGAACCGGTCAGCCTTGGCCATGCGGTCCAGCTCGTGCTTATGCTCTTCCAGCAGGTCAATGTCACCTTTCTCTGGAACAAACTTCAGGAGCTAAACAAGGGAAAGCACATTTGTAGATAAGAGCTCCATGCATAGTTCTGCAGTTTTTCATGCAAGATGGTGATTTACTTGAATGTACTGTTTTTCAATATGCACAAAGTGACCCCAATGCACCTATGAAATGTTACAGCTGTCGCTTTGCTCTTCCTCCCTCTGCCCCATCACATTGGTGTCTCTTGCTTCTGCCCTGGCACTGTTCTGGCTTTACAACAGCTGTGCTATGTCTGTACCAAGATTTCCATATTAACTCTGACACTTGAGATTATATAAGGAGCTCTCACTTGCTGCAACTCCACATACTGTAGATGGAAATTTTGTGCAAAGAATCCTTTCATGCTTCTGCTGAAGGTGCAATTACCATCCCAGTTTAAAGGACAAGTGAATAAAATGCTACTAAAGGGACTTAGAGGGGGTGAAAATTTTGATTCCTTTTTTGAGGACTGAACAAGTTTTCAAAAGTAACTCCCACCGGGCATGAACTTCAAGCTTCAGCCACCAAACAGCTTTGCCTTCAGGTCCCAGGACAGATCCAGGTACTGGCATGGGATGCAGAGGTCATCCCGCTCCCAGACTTGATGCTACAACCTAACTGCTTTCCTGCTTCTCCAGCCAGCCCATTGGGTGGTTTTCAACATGTGGTTGGCAAATAACTGAGGGCACAACGCGTGTCTCAGAGCCACAGTTTGATCCCAGGCACCATGTACAGTGTGCTTGTATTTGCAAGGCACGCTGCCTACAGGGAGGAGCACGGGATGCCCACCTGCTCCAACATGTCTTTCGGGAGGTCCTCCTGCTCGTCCATCGTCAAAATGGCTCGTTTGATCTCCTCATTCGAGAGTTTCAGCCTGGGAGGAGGAGAGGGAAAGAGGGTTAACTGCAGCTGTGCAATCAGAAGGCTAGAGGAGAGTGTCCTCAGCCACCACCACCGACAGGGATAACTGAGCAAATGGTCAACAGCAGGGTCACATAGAGCAGCACATGGTTTGAAGCATGTGGTTTGAAGCAGCGTGTGGTTTGAAGCACATGGCTTGAAGCAGCACATGTGAGACACGCAGTGGAACAGCACCACCCCCTATATTTCACAGTATTTTATATAAGTAATACATTATATATGTATTTTTAAAAACATGCATGTATAACTCTGTCCTGTAGCAGTGCCAGCATCCCCGCTGGCTGTGGGGACAGCAGGGGTGGCACTGCCCGTCACCAGCACAGCTGGGCACCGGGACGCAGCTCAGTGCTGCTTCTGATCCCACTTCCACAACCCTTAAGGAAAATTTGGCCAATTTCTGCTGCCTTCTTGGCTTTCAGTGCTGCCTCCCCTACACCTCCTAACTGCCTTCAGATGGAGTCTTCCTCTAGGAAGAACCAAAAAGAAACCCAGAAATTGGGCAAGCGGATGCTCAGCGGCCTCCAGCGAGCGGAGGCAAGAGATAGAAAGACGCCCTTAGCTCCTCCTGGGCCGAGCAGCCATTAATTACATTTTAATTGGCCCACAGCACTTCCCGTGACCACTCCCTGCAGGGACTAGGATTGCAAAACCACAAATATTTTCCTTCGTGTTTTTGTACTGCGGTCAATCAAATAACCTTGGTGTGAAAGAGGAGAGCCTCTCCTTACCCCTGCCCTCCCCGGCGGCTCTTGGCCGAGCATTGCCATCACAGACCTTCTTTGTCCAAGCCCTCAGCGATTTTTTCTTCATTTTAGAGCACTGCCGCAGCTTCTAACAACTCTGCTTGTGCTCACGCAGGTAAGACAAAGCGCTGCTTTCGGCAGCCTGGTGGGTATCCCCAAGCAAAAGGAACTGGGTAAGCTCGGTGGTTTCGGGTACTGGTCCTACAACCAGCCCCAGAGCTGAGAGGAGATGCAGGAGGAGTGTCATATGCAAGGAGGTGTCAGAAAAGGGTCTTGCACAGAAATACAGAGAGGCAACATTTGAAAACCGAGCTGCACAAGCCAACAGTCCTGGGTATTGCTGAGTGCAGTGTGACAGGGAGGGCTTTAATGAAACCCATTGCCCTGGTTTTGGCGACCAGCACTGCCAAAGGATGCTGGAATACTGACATAGCCCAAAGGAGTGAGCTGAAACTAGACACGCAGACTGCAGTGGGATGCGAGACCTCAGGGTCTCAGGGGCTGGCCTGCTCAGTGGATCAAAAAGAAGATCAGGAGAAAAAAGATCTTGATCAGTCCAAGTAATTAGAAGAGGAGGGAATTTTTCATCCTGGCATCTGCTCAGGTAGCAGAGCAAGACCTCAGAGCCAGCTTTTGGAAGATGAAGCTAAAGCAGGAAGGGTGCTGGACCCTTCCTCCCCAGACCTCCTGTCCCTGTATCCAGTATTCGAGGGAGTCCCACAAAAGAGGGTTTGTTAAAAGAGCAGTGAGATAAAATCTCACCTGAGCCAGGGAAGAAACCACAAGGATTGCACTGAGCAGTGGTCAGGACAACTGGTAGGGTCCCAGCACAAGCAGAAAATCCAGGATTTACACACCAGAGCTGGAAACTGTCCTCTGTGCTGCGTGCAGTGATGAGGGCGTCCTGGAGACACCCTCCTTGTCCCCTATGATGGTGATGGACACGAGCTCACATTGGGTATGGAGTCTGCACCCAAGCAGAGGTGCTAGGGAACCAAGTGTCTACAACCCTCACCCGGTGAAAACCTGATGCTTGATGGTTTGGAATATTTTGGAGGTCCTGGGGAGAAAGAAATGCTCCCAGGAGAAGGCGGCTGCTGGGCAGTTACCTCTCCCCAAGACACAAATGAACCTGAACCTCTCCTGTGACTGTCTGCGGGTGGGTGGTGAGGGGCGAGGGTGACTTCTGTAAGCCCTGCTCATTAAAAGCAAAGTCAATAATAAAATATAGATATTAAAAAAAAGGCTAAAAAAAAAACAAACACTTTTCTCAGAAATCACCAAAACACCACGCCAAGAACAAGAGGCTGCTTCGGGATCGGCAGAGAGCAATCGCGGGGCGCCAGAAGCAAACAGCTTCTCAGACAATGTGATGGGAAAGGGGCCAGTGAAAGCTAGAAGCTTATCTATAACCACAATAATTATCATTGTTGGCAGCAGCTGTCGAACGCGAGCCGTCTGAGAGGAACGGGGTCACAGTGCTTGCTGTCACGGGGATTTAAGCCCAGCGGCTCGGTGATGCGAAGTGACAGCCCGCCGGGCCGGCCAGCGAGGGGCTCGCTTGCGTGGCTTTTGTAGAGCCCGGCGAAGGATGTGATAAGTGTGAAAGTGAAAAACAAATTCTGCCGGGAAGGGGACGCGCCCTCTTGAAAAGCCACATTCAGTTGAGAAAAATGCTCAACACTGCCTCGCTGGAGAGAGGAATCAGACGAGCCATTCAGCGCCAGCATGCTCAGAAGGGGATGGAGCACGGTCCTGATTTGCATCCTGCAGAAGGCAGCGGGCTAAAAATACACACACGTACACCCCCAGCGACGGCGAGGACAGGGTGGTTTCATTGAGCAAGACCCAACGCTGCACTGACACTGGCATAGCCGAAGTGCTCTCAAACAAAAAGACAAAAAAATTCAAATGTTAAAAATATTCTTCTGCTGCATTACAAGCTGGAGGAAAATCCAGTGATCTCACTGTGCAGTAATTTCTCCCAAAGCGAGGGAAGCAGGCAAAAAAATAAATCTACAGAGAGAGATAAAGTATCTCGCTGGCCGTAATCTTTCCATGCTGCAAGCCAGACAATGGCTGTGCAGCTTACAAATGTCTGGGCTAAGCACGGGGTCGGGCGGGCAGGTCTTTCAGATGTCAAATTCTGCTTGCCCCTGCTTCGCCCAGCCCCCTGCAGCACGGGGAGCAGGGTGCTGCTGCTCTGCCCCACTCAGGGACGGGCAAAGGGTTGGCTGGAGAAGTCTGCTGGAGAAGAGTTTGCTGGAGAAGCAGGGGCTGAGCTGAGCCTGCAGAGGACCGTGGGTGCAGGCAGGATGCTGGGCAGGGAGCTTCATCCTTTCCGTTTTTGTCAAGAGAAAATCGCTCATTTTGGGGAGAGAAATCTGCTTGTGGTCACTTGCAGAGATGGGGAAGGGGAATAACCAGCTGCTGCTGCAAATGGTAGATAAATACCCTACAAGCAAGTCCCCAGCAGTGCCAGGTTTGGCAGAAGCTCCTGCAGCAAGGGATGAACCCTGAGGCACCTCCAAGGCCAGGGTGCCTCTAGGGCAGGGCAGCTGAGAGCCCGGGTGGGTGCAAACTGCTGGCAATGGCCACAGAAACCACCAAGAAAGCAGCCTGGGATCTGGTGCGAGTCAGGGCTCACTCCCTGTTGGCTTGTTATGTATTTATTCGGCTGATTATACCGGTGCTTAGGACATGGTGATGCTGGGCAAAACCACGCAGCCCCACGCCCCACTTGCTGCTCCTTGGGAAGGACCCAAAGGGCAGGGGGGGCAGGCAGTGCCCTCCCTTTTTGCTCATCCCTGTTGGACTAATTACTGGCGACTCATTACCAGCCACTGCTGGGAGAGGAAGACTGGCTGGTGAGATGAAATGAAGGCCTTTATTCAGCGAGGCACCTCAGATACCTTTGAAGTGAAGCACTCGAGTGGCTCTCCTTCTCACCAAAGGGGCTGTTTGTGCCCTTAACCTTCAGCTGCATGCTCAAGCATCCTGCTGGATGACACCCAGTCCTGCTCTGGTTGTGCTCAACACAGGGGAGCAACCCAGGCAGTGCCCCAGTCCAGCTGCTGTGCTCTCTAGCCGACATAATTGCACTCATTCACATGCTGCTTTAAACTCTGCTCTCACTGTAATCCTTATTTCCACTACTGCATTTGAGGAAGCGAGAAAATCCCTAGAAGCAACCCAGAGCAGAAAGCAGGCACCGCTCCCCACCCGGAGGTGCTGTTTGCAGACACCTGCCTGCAGCTTGCCGGGGAAGAAAGTCCCGTGGGCTGACCCGCTGTCCGGATACCTCAAGATTTGGGAAAGCCCACCCTGCCCACTGCACTGCTTTATTTTACCTGGTGGAAAAATGCCCTCTTGGAAGAAATGAGACTCAGGGCTTGGATTAAATGGCTGCCCTGCCTGGAGAGGGCCATACCGGAGGCTGTCATCCTGGCAGCTGCTGAGGGGACACCTCTGTCCCAAAGCCACACGTAGCACCCATGCAGGACATCCAAATTACACTGCCATCGGTGGCAGGGAAGCTGCTTGCAGTCCCCAAACACTGCACACATGCAGTGTTTTCCCCAGCATACAGAGACCGTATTTAGCAGCCACCAAAGCTCCAACAAAGCCTCAGCCCTACCTGGAGAGAAGGATGTTGCAGTTCTGAGCTCTCCGGCCATCTATGACTGAAAGCTCCTTGACTTTGTGTCGGGAACTCAGTGTGTCGTCAATAGCATCTTCCTTCTACAAAAAAAATAGGGGAGAAAAAAAAAAAAAAAAAAAGCATGGAGAAAAACCCCGGAGAAGACATTTAGTACTCTCAGCACATAGCAATGCGATACACAGCGGGCCCCCATTAATCAGGAGTGTCACCCCGGGTTACGGGTAAAACCCACGGCCTGTAACTGAAATACAGCGAGTTGCTTCAGAAACCAGAACTGGCTTTGCAGCCACTGGTTAGAAATGTAAATATTTTCTCAGACAGGGAAGATTTAAGAATCTGCAAACACACAGGCGCTGGTGAATAAATAAAGCGGGGCTTTCGTAGCGTACATATTTGTGATACTTCATTAAACCCTCGCATGAAACATTTCATTACGGGCGGCTGCACACACTCAGGCCCCTTCTCTTGCTCTGCACCCCATACATCCGCAGTCACCCTTCACGCACCAGTCCGCAATTACAAGTTTACCAATAAAAACAACCAGCCTCACAAATGCAACTTGCTTCCAAGTGCTTCCAAAACAAGGGATCTGAAAGCACAAATCCTTGTGGCATGGGCACCTAAATCTCCTAAGCAGCTCGAAAACGTTATCGTGTTCAAATGAATAACAACGTGCAAAGGTGCGGCTGCACACGGACGGGCAGATCCAGGTAACAGTGATCTTGCAGGGTTGCCCAAGGAGTTCAGGTTGACTCTGGTTTTAATTTACCATACTGCATGTTGTAGTGAGGTTAATAAATTAAAAGCTGGCTATTCAATCCTTCTGTCAGGAACATAACCCAGAGCTGCGAGGTCCCACGTGCTGCAGATGAGCACTAAATGTTTCCGAGCTCGGGAGACGTGGTGCACAGCCACCCTACAGGTTTAGGGTGAGCGAAGAGCTTTCCATTTTTCACTCCTTTTCTTGCACAGACCAAAAAAAACACTTATGAGAAGTGGTAACTGCTGGGTCGGGTGGCACAGGGCTCTGCTGAGCACCTCACGCAGGTATGAGTTTATCTATTTGAACCTTTTGTCCCTCAGGGCAGGGATTCCCAGCGATGCTCAGCAGCTGGAGCTCCCCTGATTAAAAATCCAACCCTCGTGTCCCCACGTCCCCGGCCGCTCCAAGATCTGCGGATGCTCACTTACCTGCCGGGAGTTACTGCTCACAAAGAAGTCCTACAGCCATAGCAGAAGCATGGAAAAAGGCAGTAAAAACACATGCGGTTGAGTGACCTCCGCGGAACCAAAAGGAATCAAAGCACAGTTAAAGGGAGAGGGGGTCACGCAGCGGGGTGAGCAGCAAGGGGGGAACGCGCGGGGTCTGCCAGCGCCGAAAAATGGGGGATGCAGGTGGGGGCACGGCGGGGATGAAGCGAGGAGGAGGAGGTGCGGGAGGGGAGGAAGGGGGATGCTTCACGGATGGCTCACGCCAAGGTGCTTCTGCACTTTGGGGACGCAGGGGACCTCCGCCAAGCCCTGCCAGCGCTGGCCCCGAGCAGCGCCGCTCAGCCCGCCGTGCCGGGGGAGGAAATTGCTGGGTTTTTGCGAGCCTGAGAGGACGAAACATCACCGCCAGTGCCAGGAAAAACAGGGCTTTCAAGTGGAAATAACGAGATTCTCATCCCGGAGCAAATCTCGCCGCAGCAAAACTTTACCATTTGCCATGGCAACGCGTTTCCCCTTTGCCTTTCTCCTCCTTACAGGGAAAATGACCCTTCTGCGGGGCTTGGCCAAACGCTACCCTGATGCCCAGCCTGAACTTAGCTCATCCTGAGACCCCGTTTGCCTGCCGGGCTCCCCACACCCCACAGCCCCGGCCGGCAGACTGGAAGCACGTGCAGCAAAGCCGGTACCGTGAGACCACACACACACAAGAGAGTTTTCCCTCCCCGTTTGCTGGGCTGCGCCTTTCGTTGGTGGCTTTTTTGGCTTGGCTCAAGGTCCAGCAGATTGGCGATGGGAAGGGAGATATAGCAAAGGTGCATAAATTGTTTGTTACTGTTGGTTTTAAAGAAATAAATAATAAAAAAAAAAAAAAAAAGAAGGCACGCAGCGGCCAGAGGTCCTCTGGAGGTAGGTGGACTCCAAACCCAGGTCATTTACAGCAGCGTTTCCTTCCAGCCCCTCCGCTCAGAGGTGACAGCCTGCTTCGAGTTAAGTCTTCTCCCAACATCACCACTGCCTTTTGCAAGGGAACCTTGTTTATGTAGGTTTTCCCCTGAGCGGCTGCCAGAGCTTTATCAGCCCGGGAACCGTGCGTGGGTTTGGGAGGGAGGATGGGAAGCGGCTCTGTCGGACATCACGAAACGTCCCGGGCTCGACCCCCAAGCCCAAGCCCCCCGTGCCCTCTGTCCCCGTGGCTTTTTGTGTGCGAATGGCTCCCAGCAGAGGTGCAGGACGAACAACGTGTGAAGCTTTCCTGGAGAACAAAAACGCTGCGGCCGAGAACAAAAGCAGAACGAAACGTGCCGGGAGACAACGAAACATCAGCCAAGGAAACAAGGAACCAACCCTTTCCCGAGCGTCCCGGGACAGCGGAGGTGCCAGGGCTTCCTTCAGCAGCGGCTTTGCAAGGAAAGGGGGGCCGACAGACCCTAAATAAAGACACCCAAGCTGCTATTGCCGTATTTCAGAGAGATCAGGTGAGAAATGCAGCCCTACAATTCAGCTGGACACGAGGCTGCTGCCAGGGCAGAACGGGACTCCAGTTGAGGTGGTAAAGGAGCGGTGCTTGATAAAGCAACCTCTTCCGAGCCAGCTCCTACGTCAGACAGGCATGAAGCTCTCCCCCAGGCAGGGATGGGTTTGTTGTTGGCCATTTAGCTGGCAATCAGCTGTCCCATGCTTAAACCTGCCCCATGGTGCTGGAGAGCAGAAGCATGGGGTGGTCCTTCTGCCCTCTGCCTTCTCCAGTAGAGCTCCCAATGCACAGAAAGGGATCGTTATGAAAAAAAAAACCTCCCTCTCCGCCTCAACAAGCCTCATCCCTGCCTCCTTCTCTTGCACAAACCACAATCCAGCCTCTGCTGAGCGATGGCAGTGAAAGGGGCAGTAATTTGGTATTTTTCCACTTGCCCTGGCTCTTTTCCCAGACTCGCTGTACCTGCCGTGCCCCAGGACTGCCCCAGCCATGTTGCTGCCACCAGCATCACCCCCAGCCTCAGCTCTCAAAACAGGGATCTGCTCTCCTGGTAGGATTGGGAAGCAACCCAGCACAGGACAGGGATGCTCCCAGGGGTGAATCCAGGGCGCTCCTGTCCTCTCCATGGTGAAATGTCCATTCCCAAGAGCTGCAGAGTTCCCTCCAAAGCCTGCGTTAACCTCCCAGCCTGGGACGTGGGAAAAGCATTCAAGGAGATGCTTGGAACTGAGAATGTAATTAAGTCTGTGCACTGCTTAGATGGGGATTTCCAGGCTCTATGGCAGGACAAGCAGCCAAGTCCCATCCACACCAGAGCCACCACAGCTACACCAAGGGGGCCTGAGATGTCCCTGCCTCATGCATACCTCCACAAACTGCCCCCAACCCTCTGGAGCATCGGCAATGCCACTGCTGAACAACAAAAAAAGGGCAAACACTGACGCCCCAAGCCCTACGGACATCACGTCTCAAGGGAAGTAAGAGATGTGGTCATTGAGTAAGTGACTTTCAGTAAAAGGTTCAAGACAGGGAGAGAGGAGGAGAAATCCCTGCTCGAGCTTGAAAATGCTGCACGTTATTAAGAAATTAGCTTAACATCCTTCCCCCAAAGGACAGGCAATTCTCATTGACTGAACTTGGTGGCCCAGGTGATGAAGAGCACTCCCAGCTCCCATCCAGCAGACACCTTCCAGACACCAAATCTTTTTAGTGGTGGCAAAAAGCAAGGAGTATTTACAACTTTTAGGCACGTCCCATCTGTAATCATTCCAGGGTGCATTCCCCAATAAAAGAAAAAAAGTGATCGTCTTGGAGAGCTGCATTTCTCATCTTAACAGCCCAGCCCCGCACACTCAGGAGGTGCTCTGCAGTCTCTGGAGAGAACAAAACCCTCGTGGAAAGCCAGGGATTTCCACAGACACCACCCATGTGGCACTCCAGGGACACGCAGGTGGGTGAGGACACGTGCTGGGGACCAGAGGCATGGTCACAGCACTCCGCTCACACAAAATGCTGCTATGAGGTGCTGGTGGACCACGATGAACTCGTGTCTTCTGTCACTCCCACCCCAGTCTCTGGCACCCACGTTTGGCTCCCTTTTGGAGCCTGGGACGCAAACCCATGCCACAGCTCCCCTTGCAGCATGCAGCATCTCCCCCTCCTCGCTGGCCCCGCTTCACCCAGCAGGACCACAGCCAAGCCAAAGTCTGTTTGGATTTCTGCCTGGCAGTAATCTGCAGCGCACCAGGTGATTCACTGCCTCTGGCCAGAGGGCAAGCTGTCCCACGGACATGCGCTAGGTTTCTATTCTTGCTTCCTTTCCTCTTCCGTCTCCTCCTCCCCCCTTCAAGGAGGCACAAGTCAAGCTCCAAAACCACTGGGGGAAAGAGCCAGCATCGTATCACCCGTTCCCAAAACACCTCAGAGCAGCACCTATTCCCGGGGGGTTACTCTTGATATTTGCACTGCTCTAATCCGCCTTGATCTTGCCCTCCATTAGCCTCTGGAAGAGATTAAGCTCTCACGTTGTCTAAGGAGCTTACGTGATGGGTCTGCTCCTTCCCAGCCCATCCCTCCTGAGCATGGAGAGAGCAGACAGCCTGGCCTCTCCTCCCCACACCGCAGCCAGACATTCAGCAGGTGAGCACAATGTTTGCAGCCTCTCTCTTACTTTCTCTCCTGTTTTTCCCAAAAAAACTCATGTTTTGACCACTAACGGTCCTGCCTGGGGTACAAGTGTCTAATTTTCTCCATGGGTTTTGATGCCTTCCAAACTGGGGCCATATTGCTTGAGAAGGAGATTACAAAGCAGAGACTCTTGTCTGCAGTGTCACTATTTTGGTTTGGGACTTGCTTTTTGTTCAAAGCTCACATTTTGCTCTGGGCTCACTACAAAAATAAAAGAAGAGGTCCACCCACGGTAGATGTGGGTAAAACTGAGTCCTTCTTGGCCAGAGAGGGATATAAATTTTCCACCCAATACAGACATGAAGCAGTCACTGTTAAGAGTGATCCCAAAATTACTCAACCGTGGCCACATCTGGGGACTATTTTCATGCATTCCCTGTCATTTTTGTTTGTTTTGTGATCCATCTTGGTGCTGGCGCTGCGACACACGCGGTCAGGTACGTGGGCAGGGGCGAAATCGGTCACGTCTGGCTGTGAGCTACCATTTCCAGGCAAAGGCACTGGCATGCAAATGAGAGGACAAACCAGATCGAGTCGATCTGGCACACGGAGTGAAATAATGACAGGAGGCGCGTTCTGAGACCACACATGAAACCGAGCGACTTCATAACCACTGCATCTGCCCCAGAGGCCTGTGCAAGGCCCTGGCCAGCCGTTACCTGCTGTCTTTGGTAGGCGGAGAACGTCCTTTCCAGGTCTTCGAGGTCCAGGATTTTGAACACTTTTGCATCATCTATGTCGGTCCACACGGTGCCTGCCAGCTTGTTCTGGAAGACAGCGGGAGCACAGCAGGTTAGGGTGCTTCCTTTGGCACCTCTGGTTTTGTTGCCTGAATTATTGTCCTTCTGCAGAGCACCCTTGCCCTCTGAAAGGACAAATGGGAACTCCTGGCTTACCTCTGGCAGCTTGGACCAGTTGAAGGACTTGAGGGCATTTGTTGGCTGCGGGATGCTCTTCTTCTTCAGGGCAAAGCCCAGCGGTGCTCCTGGGGGGGGCATCACCCCATCCAGGGGTGGGGGGCCGGGGGGTGGAGGGGGGCCACCCGGAGGGGGTGGTGGAGGGGGTGGTGGTGGGGGACAGCCCCCCGGTGGTGGTGGTGGTGGTGGAGGAGGGGGAAGGAGGGATCCTGGAGCTGGAGAAGGTAAAGGGCCACCAGGAGCTCCTGGTGGCAAGGGAGGTCCTCCAGGGCCGGCAGCACAGATCGCCCTCTGAGAGTGAAAGAGAGGAGGAACTGGTCATACAGAGGGAGGGCAGCATCCAAAAATACCTCAAATTTAACCAGCATAGGAAAAAAACAAAGGTTTCAGCACAAGTCTGAGGTCTAATGCAGCCAGAGAGGTGCAATCACCCCCTTCCCAGGGATGAACATCTTGGTGGCCCTCCCAGCAAGCACCTTCTGCAGCCCTCTGTGCAGACTCCAGGAATCACCCCTCAGCACTTTGGGGGGATTTAGGACATGGGAACAATGAGGAAAGGGCCTGGGGCCTTACCCTGCTCATCTCGTGGAGCTGTGCTGTGAGATCCGCCACCTGCTGCTTGACCTGCTTGTGCTCACTGGACTCCTTCTCCAGCTTCTCCTTCATCTTGTTCAGTGTCTGCATCATTTCTTCCTTCTCCTGGGCCTTGGCATCGCACTCCCGCTCCTTCTTCTCCAGCTTCTGCTGAAGCTCGGTGTGCTCTGCAATAGTCCCCAAAAGCAACCCTTGAATCCACTTTCGGGTGATGAACACTTTCAAAAATCAAGCAGCGTGCAGGGTTATAAACCCTGTGCTACCCAGGAGAGAAGTTGCACAGTTGAAGAAAAGGAGTGTGTGTTGGGCACATTAGACTCTGCCCTTGTGCTGCAGACCCCATGAAGAAATTAATACCTATTTCTATCATAAGCCCCATAGCATGATACAATTTCAGCCACTCACGCAAAGTCCATCCAGTTAAATATAAATATGTGATCTGTTTAGCTTACTGTGCACGCTCAGGTTAAAGTTAGTACCTTTCATCTTTCCATCGCTCACCTTTTCGCATTTTTTCTGCTTGCTCTTTCCACTGTTTGACTTCATTTTCATTGACTAACCTAAAAGGAGGAGACAAGCAGCGCTATGAGACAACCCCAGTACAGTCGGCGAGCAAACACCACCAGGAAGAAACAAACTGAGGAGCACTGTGCAGGGGAGTTGGGGCTGTGTGGGGAGCAGCTCTCGTGCGGGTATTTCAGACACCTCTGCTCTGCCCCCCACAGCTCCTGGCCACAGGGTTTGCATGCTGGGATGCTCTGCTGCTTCCACAGCTCCAGGGACCCCGACTCATCCAACCGACGAGCAGAAACGTCACTGTGAGAGCAGTGAGTGATGAATAAGGAACAGTGACAGTCAAGGGAAATAGCTCGCTGAGCATGTCTTCTTGAGTAGGTCAAAACGATCTGAGCCTGCCAGGGATGATTCCCAAACTTTGCCTCGTTTGCCCTCCGTCTTGAGCAGACAAAGTCACGACAGCAAGCCCCGAGAGAGGACGAGCACTTACATTCGGACGACGTTTTTGATATTGAAGTTTTCCAGGGGAGTGGCGTCGGGGTCCTGCCCTTTGTCACTCTGAATGACGATCTGCTGGACGATCCTGTCCAGCAGCAGCCAGTACTGGACAGTGTTACCGCTTCTTTTATCTGGTCAGGAGGAAGGGAAGAGGCTGGGAGGAGCTGCAGGGATGCAGCTGGCTCCCGGGCAGGGGACTTGGGCTGTGAGGTGGGAGTTTCTTGCCCCTCTGTACTCACAAGGCATTTGGAGACAGTGGTGCAGGATGGACATAAAGTGCGGGTAGGCCTCTGTGTGAGTCAGCCTCTTCCTCGTCAGCTCAAACATCTGAGTTGCGCTTTTGGTGTCTATATGAACCTGCGGAACAGAGCAGAACGTGGTCAGGCCCTGGCTGGGTCAGCCCTGTGGTGAGGGACAGCAGCACCAAGTCACAGCATCTGCTACTGCACCCAGCCCTGAGATACTGCCAATAGGCAGTCTGAATACGGCCCCTGTCTCCTAAAATGCACCTGACCTGAGCTTCCTGAGTCTCACCACCAAACCCTATGACCCTCTTGGCACACAGACAGTCCCAAGTGCCCCGTGAAGGGAAAAAGCCCAGAAGCCAGGGGAGAAGAGGGATGAAGCAAAGGAGCAGGGCAACAGGAGACAGATTTCCAACCTCCAAATTTGACCCAAAAGCCCGCACTTTGTCCTGGTCTACGTAGGCGCTTTTAAAAGGAACCATGACATCAAGAGCCAGGCTCTGCAGCAGTAATGTTCACACTCACCAGCTCAAATCTTTTGGCAAATTCCAGTTCATCTTCATTTCTAAGCATTTCAAAAAAATCTAAATGCCTGAGGAAAGAAAGAAAGAAAAAAAGCTGTTAAAAGTAGATATGAATGTGAACATGCATAGCAAGCAGCCAGTTTGGAACAGCTTCCAGAGCAGCCCACTAACAGGCAGTGGTTCAGAGACAAGCAAAACTTGAAACACCAGCAGGATCTTCAGCCTAGAGCTCTTGGAGCTCCATGTGTTTGTCCTCATCCTCGTCAGCTTGAGAAACCAATTCTAAAACACAGAGGGCAATGTAATTACAGCCCTTCCAAGGAGTCTTCTGGAAGAGGAGAGGAGGAGGAGGGCTGACAGCACCCACCAGGATGGCACATCCTTCCCAGCTAGAGTTCAGCAGAGCCAGGGTTCTTCCCCTCCCTCTTTGGTGACACCAAAGCACTTCCTCAAGAGGAGCCTGATCTATAGTCCAGACCCATGTGGCTTTCCCCAAAGACCATGTCCCAAAACCAGAATGCACGCGTGTAAGGAAAAGGGAAAAATAAGCAGCAGGCTGCGGGTCACCACTCACCGGTCTAGGGTTGAGTTTTCATGCTCTCTTAGTTTGTCAATGACTGGCTGGATCCCAAGCATGAGAAATTCGTATCTCAAGTGCAGTCTGAAATCCAGGCTTTCCTGCCAGGGACAGTTGTTGGGTCAACACAGCACGGTGCATTTCCTCAAAAACCTTACTGAAAAGCCCAGAACCCACCAAAAGACCACCCTGACCAAAAGACCCGGAGCTCACCACGCCTGCTCCCTGGCTCAGGACCGCGTTGATGAAGGACATGATCGCTGTCTTGAGGCTCACTTCATCCCGATACCGCCCCGTGCTCTTGTCCAGGTCATTGATCAGCGTCTGTCAAACCCACAAGGTAAGTTAAGAGCCCAGGTGCTGCATGAGCTGCCAGAAGACACACAGGTGAACAACTTCTCCTGGTGCTCCCAAAGCCCCTGCAGCAGCTCACACCCATGTCTGTAAAAACCAGCCCACCCAGACGTGCTGCAGCCTTGCAGAGCTGCAGTCCCAACAACTCTACAACAGCAAACATTCTTGAGGGGGAGATGCCTTAAATAACTGTTTTCCCACTCTTTGCTCAGCTGTGGCTCTCATCAGGTAGGGCATTGTTCTGGAGTAATTCCTAGAGTATCAAAATTATAAATGGCCAGGACAAATTGTGCACACATTGCATTTAGATACCCAGGAGGAGGAAGCAGCAGATCTACTCCCAGCAGCGGCTGATGAAATCTGCCCAGACCCAGAGCCGAATTTTGGGGGACGAGGGGTGAGTCGAGAGGCACCCACCTGAAAACGAGTCCGTTCGCTGGCGTATTTCTGGTAGTGCAGCATAGCCTCCAGTACCTTTTTGTGGCCGCCGGGAACCAGGCACACAGCGCCCATGATTTCCAGCACTGCCACCTTCGTCTTAATATTCTCCGTGCTCAGACTCTGAGCGATTACGTTAATGCTCTCCGAATGGGCCAGGACGTGAGCCCGGCCCAGGGAGTTGTTCATTAGTGCTTTTATACATCCAATGAGCGAGGTATGTATTCGAGACTCTGCTGTCTCATAGTCCATACTTTTGAGGAAGTTCAGAATACACGACAAGCCATCCAGGTCGATGAACCGGGTTACAAACCTGCCAGAAGGAGGGACGTTTTAAAATCAAATGCATATCTCACAGCTTTTTAAGCAGGGATTTCACATTTTGATGATGACTGATATGATGCTGCTAAAGTGAACACAGGCTGCAAATGCACACAGTGCCTGGTGCAGATTCAACAAAGCACACAGACATAACCCACCCTCCTTCACTGCACATCGCTCGTGCATTTCAGGACCTCCCTGCCCGATGCCACCCTGGCTGGGTGTATTCTGTTTTGGAAAAAGGAGTGGGCTCGGACAGCAAATGATCTGAGAACCTCCCAGCACTAGGATGAGTTTAATTTAGATCCACCAGTGCTTATGTGCAGCAACAAAAGGGATAATTGCACTCCCAGTGAAAACTGATTGCTCTGCTTCAAAGCCCGCTCGTATTCCAGCCAAAGTCAATAGGAAATTTGATGTTCACTTCCCTGGAAACAAAGGTAGGTCCAGAAGGTAAGGTTTTCTATGGAAATCTGCTGCATCCCTCTGATTTCCAGCGAGATGAACTCACAAGCCACTTTTAAGCACTATGGAAAGCTTAACTGCAAACTACGACAAAGCCGGGTACCGCCCCGGCTCCCTGGGGACGGCAGGAGCCAGCGCCCAAGAGGTCGAGGCTTTATGGAAATGGGGTGCTCACCCCCACCTTGGGAATTTCTGACCAAGTCCCATTGCCAGAACCATTGCAAAAGAGAAATGGAAGAGTGCAATGCGTTTGCAAACAAGAGCTGTGTCTTCCATAACCAGGCTGGGCAACGTATTTCTTAATGAAATGTTTTCCCATCCGAAAAAGTCAACCAGAGGCATCTAAGATTTTTCAGATGCATGCACGCAGACTCCACAGAAACTTAGGAAAAACTAAAGACATTTAGAAAGAGTCCCACCCTTTCTTTATCCTCCCCATCAAAACCTCCTAGCAACTTTTTCCTTGCATTCCACTAAAGCCTGAAGATTCATACGATTTTATTCCTTCAAAAAGTACAAGGAGAGTTGAACTTGGAACAAAGGGCCTGGCTGACCAACAGATTTGGATTTTTTGGAAAAACTCTGGAAGGCATTTTTATATTCTGTTCCAATTAGAATGACAGCAAATTTGAGGGGGGGGGGGAAAGTGGTCTGATGGCTCTGAACAGACGTGAAGGTGCTGATGGTTCTCAGCCACTAAAAAGGCTGAAGACAAGGAACAAAATGACAAGATGTCATTCAAAAAGCAAGTGTCATTTCAGGGTCCTTGCCTCCCAAGTCCCCTCATCCTCAGCCGGCCCCATTTCCATTTCTTTTCTAAAACCCCTCTGCCAGAGAACACAAATCAAAAGCCATGACCAGCGCAATAAAGCAAAGAAGTGGAAGAGAATTGCCTCATTGGTTTTGTCCTCAGTGCAGTCTTCAAACTTTCTATCGTTTTGTTCCTCTCCTCCTCGTCTTCTTTTTCCAAAGCAATCAGCGATTTCCTCTGCAAAAGGAAAAGGTGGTAAAAATCTCAAAATCTCCCTGCATACAGGGGATGGTCCAGGGGATGGATGGGGCAGGGAGAACACAGGGAGCTAAAGCAACACTAACTGGGGGTGGAGGGCAGAACTGAGGGGGTCTTTTAGCTTTCCCCAGTACCCATGCACCCTATGTGTCCTTCCTGGGGATACTGCATTCATGTCTGGGGTCACCAGGGTGGGTGCCAGGTCTGGCGGCGCAGCCTTGCCCTATAGGAACTGTATTTCCTACAGAAAACAGCGCTTTTTTGGTCTCACCCAGCACAATAACAACAGCAAAGAAGGGTGTTTTGGGAACAGGGTGGTAGCAGGGATCCCGCTCTCATTGCAGCAGCCACCAAACATCACCGAGGCTGTTGGCCTCGTCGCCATCACAGCAGCTCGATGCCCTCCCTGCTGGCACTGCACCATCAGGCAGGTTCCTTAAAAACCAACCTGAAAATTGCTGTTTGCCTTTAGCCTCGCGGCTTCCTGGCGTGCAGGGAGATGAAAAGTCCCCGTGCCTTGGAGAACGTCTCCTTTCTCTGGTTGTATCCAATGGTCCAGCGGACAAAATAACCTCTTCCTGCATTTCACCTGGCTTAAATAACTTCCATCAGTGTGCTGGGGGGTCTGCAAACTGGGAAGGCTGAGCAGTGCCACCTTACACCATGGTGGCTACAACACTCGGCTCTCTCAAGCACAACACTGACCATATCACAAACTATCACGATATCACGACTGCCCTGCTGCCAGTTACGGTTTTCACAAGCGCCAAAGCGCTGCACAAATACTCACAGCAGCCATGGAATTCAGCTGGTCGATATAAAACTCTGGCCAGCTGGTGGCTCCTTTATTTTCTTCCTGGTCCTGCAGAGAGGGGGAAAAAAAGTGAAACAAAGAGAGTGGATTAGAAGAAACGACATTAACATCTCCTGCCCTTCAGAACCAACCACCTGTGAAGATGCCTTGTGCTCTTACACTAATTTATATCAATATGAGCTACATTTTCTACACTCTGAACTCACCGCTGACAGGTCCAGATATGGGAACATTACTGATCTACTGAAACAGCACATTTATACGCAAGGTGTTACACCGTCTGCCTGTGACTAAGCTCTGCCCCAGTGACAGTGCACCACTTTGGGAATTTTACACCCAGATTTCTCTTGTACTGAGTCTACAGTGCCCTTGGAGTTTCGGCTGTGCAGCCTTGACAACCGTGCTTTGAGGGGAAAAAAAAAAAAAAAAAGAGTTTTTACAAGCTATGAAGGGTAAACAAATGTGATGTGAACAAGGTTCCACTGCTGGGGGAGGGAAGTGACTTACCACCAAGAGAGTCTCGTGGCACAACAGCCAAGAGGCCCTGGGGGTTCGTTAGTTGTTAGGAGGGAACATGCACACGGCAATGTCCCCCATGAAAGGACATCCCCCCCGGCCCAAAATTTATGACAATGATTGAGGCACAGCCTCCTTTGTTCATCCCAATTTACAATGTCCTGTGTCTGGTGAGACACACGAGTAGTTTTCAAGTTCTCCCATGTTCTTGTAGGACATGAGCAGTGGACTGTCGAGCCTAGCTCCGAAAAATAACAGTGCATGTCCACAGCTAGTACCCATATTTTGAAGGAATAGTTCAAGACCAACCCTCTTCCCCGCTGTATTTTCCCAAGATTTATACCAAAAGAAGAAAAAGGATAGATTAAGAAATCCACTTCAAGTTGGGCCGGGAGAAGCAGCCCCTCCCAAGCTATTAGATGGAAGTTGAGAGGTCTGTAGGGGTTGTCCCACGCTGCAGCTCCCTGCAAAGGCCAGGGACAAGCCACCCTTCTGCTCCCACGCCTGTGCGTGCGGACTACCAGTAGTCTGGAAGTCGAAGGAGCAGAGTCCAAAATATTTACTGTGGTTCAAGAGGCATAAATGGGAAATGTTTGTGCATCCAAACGTCCGAAGCTACGGCTTGCCAAGACAAGAGAGTTAGCAAGCCTTCAGCGTGGGTGGCTCTGGGATGGGGACAAGAGGAGTTCAGGAGCACCCAGGTGGCAGCTTGGCATCTCCCCCAGCGTGCCAAGGGCCGAGAGAAGCTGTTTATCCATACCTCTGGTCAAGTTTAAGGCAAGTGAAAGGACTTTCCTGAGTGAGAAGCCTGTATTTAGACCTCCCTGCCCTCTGCTTTATTAGCTTGGGCTGCCCGCCCCTCCTTCTCCCGCCAAGAACCCAAGTTTTGAATGAAACACTTGATTCACCTTCCCCTGACATTTCTTTTTTTTTAAACCCGAATGGGAATCAGCAGAAATTTTTTTTCCGAGATGTTAGAAAAACAACCCAAAAATGTGTCCTACCCACGCCAGTGCCAAACCTAATAAACCTGCAGGAGGTCCCAGCGCCTGCCTCTGTGCCGCTGGGAGGACCATTAGCGAATACCCGTGCTCTGCCCCTAAGTTTTTGCTGGCTACGAGAGGTCCCCCGGGACCATTCCCAACTCCGAGCCTGCTGCAGGGGCAGAGGATGGCAGGGAGGGTGCCCTCTGTATCGGTTCGCAGCTGCCTGTGGTTAAAGCTTCCCCCATGGGATTTGGAGAGCAGCACCCGCTGCGTGTCCGCTCTCCCTTGCCGAAAGCTGCCCAGGTCGTTGTTGTCCCATGCAGGTGGGAGCGCAGGCACCAGGCTGGGGCCACAAAACACCCCCAGCCCTGACAAAGCTGCTGCCAGACGCTTCGGGTCAGCCTCCAGCACCCTCTCGGTGGTGGGCACAGCACCGTCTGCATGCACCGGACACGACGGAGAGCACGGCCGTGTGCCCGAGGCACTTAAAAAAAGGGAAAGGGGCCGGGGATGCTGCAAACCCATGTGCATCTGCCAGCCCACGCCTCCAAGCCATCCTGCTGCGGGAAGGCTCTGCACCAATCCTGCACAGCCTGCGGGTAAAGCTTCCCATCTTGCCAGCATTCCCAGCTCCTTTTGGAGGCTGGCAAGCAGGCTTTGACCCAGGGGATGGCGGAGCTGGAGCGCCCACGTGCGCCTTGACCGCTGCCCCAAACGGGAGCAGCTCCTGTCACCTCCTGGGGACATCCCTGGAGGTCCTCCCCATCAGCCCGGCACCCCCATAAGGAGCACCCCGCTCGTACCAGTGCTCCCAGCAACAGCTCTGAGCCTGGGGAAAGGAGCGGGGTCCCCACCACGGCACGGCACCAGCACAGCCCCAGACCCGCTGCAGGGTCGGGGCTGAAAGGAAGCGGCGGAGCGAAAAACCCCAAAGTCTCTGGGGGGCGGAGGGGGGAGGCTGAACAACAAAATTGGCTAAACTGCTCATTTATAATTAACTTGCTGCATTATAAATATTTCCCTTTGCTCGGCTCCCTCGGGCTCTTGCATTTCCTCCCTGAAACCCCCAATTTAAGGAGCGCTCTCAATTAAGCGCGGCAGAACCTCATTAATTCACAAGAGCAGCCGGGGCCGGCTCGTCGGAAGGCAGCTTCCCATGCAGAAGGGGCAAGCACAATAAAGCAGCCAAAGATCAGGGCAGGGGCTTCCTTCAGCTCACCGCAGGACGCTGCTCTGCGGTAATTATTGTGGCTAATGGTCTACAGCACACCGATAAGTGTCTCCGAGTGCAGTCGGTGGCAATAAAGGAGCCTCCCGACAAAGCGAGGAGCCCGGAGGGAAGTGACTCATGCAGCTTTGCTCGGAGCCAGGATGAAGAAGGAAGCTCTGCGGGCACCGAGCTTTGACAGGGTGAATTCACTGAAGTTTTCCCAGCACCCAGGCTTTTTGGGGTGTGCATTTCGCAGCCTGACCTCAATGAGGGATGCTCCAGATTCAGCTCTCCAGGAGGGGCCATCATGTCCTGCCCTGCGGGAGCTGAGGACACAAAGGTTTCCCAAATTCTTCTCGGCACCAAAGCTCTCTCCTCCCTCTCTCGTTGGGAAGCTCGGCCAGGAAGGGAAAAGTGATGTGAGCAGGTAGGAAGCCACAGGGGAAGGAAAGCAGCAGCTGGGGGGGACCAAGTGTGGTCGGTGTGTTTCCCTTCCCAACCTACAGGTCCGAATGACCTTCAGGGCAGCTCTGTGCGTGGCACAGCTAAAAACTGCCACCGGTGAGCCCAACGGCCATGGAAGGGGGTAAAAATAAATAAATTCCACTCCTGCAGGCTGCCAAACAGCGCTCCGCGTTATAAACCATCACTGCCAGCCTACTGGGCGAGGAAACATTGGGCATGCCCAAGGCTTGGGAAACTTCCAAACGTGTTCCCTGTGCTTGCTGTCTTCTTAAGAAGCACCAAAGCGAGGGATCATATGAACCCAGCATGCTGGAGTAAGTTCTTTGAGGTGAACCCAAGCCAGAAGACAACAGCTGGTTTGTGACAGCCAGCTTCGCACCAACCCGAGAGACAACAACGCTCGTAACTCTGGTGGGTCACCTCCCTCTTGAGACAACCTCCCAAGCTGGCTTGCTCCATGAGGACTTCCCACCAGGACAGCCATAACGAAGGGTTAAGAAGAAACTCTCCCAAAAGGGGCAGGGGGCAGACCATCAGAGTCTGGGATAAGCTTCAGCATCCCCACGGCTAACCGAGGGTGCTGTGCGAGGAGCAGTCCCTCGTGCCCGGCCTCCTGCCGGGGCGATAAACACGGGTGCTGTCTGTAAGGTCGAAAATGAAGGCAGCAGCATGATCGGGTTTAAGCTGCCGGGTTTGGGATGGCTTTAAGCTGCCAGGTTTGCAGTTTCAAACCAGCGCAGCCCCACCAACGCGGATGAGCCCTCGCCAGGTGTGCACCAAAAAATAAATAACGCAGCTAATGCCGCTTGCCCGCGCTCTGCCAAACACTTGTGGAGCAAAACCCTGCCAGCCCTGCGGCTGCTGGGAAGGGCTGTCATTTAATACGGTTCTATCAAAGCTGCTATCTCGGCTCCGAACCATCCTGTTGCAGCACAGGCCGTGCTGTTTTTCCTCGATGCTTCCTACTGCCTCTCCTCTACGAATGCACACATGCCCTTGTACGCTTTTCCCAGGGTTTAAAAATTATGCTAACAATAAGCAAATACAGCATGACCAGATGCCTTTCATAGTCAGATGGTTCATTGTTTAAAAAGCTTCAGTTTAAAATCCAAAAAGATTGCTAACAGATGCATTTTTTGGCTGGAGACGGAGAAAAACCTCGCCTGAACAAAAGTGTGTTGTGATTGGAACTAAAAAGGGAATTACCTTTAAAGATAAAAACTATAAACATTTCCTATTGAGAAATACCCCCAGCCATGTACACAGCCTGGTTTCTCCGCTGTTCGGTGGGAAGGGGAGAAGTGTCAGCCAGCCTTACACCCGAGATGGTGTCTCAACCTGCTGCGGCCACAACCGCGGGTGTGCTCCGGCTGCAGCAGGACTGGGAAACACTTCTCATGGCTATTTATACCCCTTCCTCTGGTGTGCCACCTCTGTCAGATTCTGCTTAGCCCTGTTACTGCAGAAAAAAATGAATAAAGAGAAAAAAAAAATGGGTTTAAATGAAGGAAATGGATATCAACGCGAGCCCCGCCGCGGGACAAAGATGCACGTGGAGGAGCGAGCTGGAAAGCGGAGCTCTCCGGAGGGGCGCGTGGAAGGCACAGTCAGACAGGAAAGAGGCCATCTGGCTGGGAAAAACAGTATCGCTGGCGAGTCATCACTCACTTCCCTATTTATCATGCGTTTTCCCCTTTCTTCCTGCAAGCACACCAGTGCTGCCTTGTCCCAGGTCAGAGGGACCCCGGTGTTACCTCTGACACCTGAGAAAATCGTAGATGAGCAGCTGACTTTGGCTTGCACGGGGACAGCTTCATGCAGGAGAGAGCTACGCGCCCAGCATTAGCCACCCTACCAGGTTTTCAGCACAGGCTTAAAGAATGTGGCATCGTTTGTCATCTCCATGGGTCATTTGTCATCCCTGCACAGCCTCTGCTGGTTTTTACAGATGTTCAACATGAGCAGAGAGCTTTTCATCAAAAGGAAGGGGGGCACAGTCAGACCCTGTATATATTTTACCTGATTTTAGCTATCAATCCCTTCCGCGCGGTTATTTATGATGACTTTCTGCCTCAGTTCCCCCGAATCTACGTTTATTTTGAGGATCTTCAAAATCACGCAGTGAGCTGCTCCAGCAGCACGATGTTACCTGCTGGGGCTGGCAGGAGCCAACCCTCCTGCGACGAAGGGGTGCTGCAGAATAAGCGCTAGGTGTTATTTATTGACTCCTTTTAGAGCTTGGCCTCCGTTTGAGAACGGCCATCCCGAGTCCCCCTTCATTTTCAAACTGCTTCAGACCCGCAGCCAAAACCTGGAAACCCTCCGGCTTCCTCCACGCGCTTCCGAGCAATATCCTCTCCTGGGGAGCAGGAGCGGCAGGGAATAACATGCTTCGGGATGAGGTACGGAGTGAGCCATCCTCCAGAAATACCACTTCTAAAATCAGATCTTCTCCTGCTGTTAATGCCCCTCTACTTTTGCATTTCCTTGCTTGATTTCAGCCGAAGAGGAGGCTGGCAACCTCAAAGCAGGTCTCTCCAACAGGCTTTAAATTCCCCTCCAGGTCTGAGCACAGCAGGGCTGCTGGATTTAAAGGAAGCAACCTGCCTGGGTCACTGCCTCCTGACTGTCCAGCCTCCATCCCAAGGAGTTTTTTCTCTCTCTGCCCCCAGGGACAGGACCTCAGGCAGTTTATCTAGGGCAGCCCTGGGCTCCAAGCAGGGCCAGGGCTGTGCCCCTTGCCAGGACAACCCAGCACAGCAACGTCTTGTTCTGGCCAACTCTTAGCAAATCTTGCCCGCCATGGGAATGCAGAAAAATGGGTAAGAATCTTGCAGAGCAGATCTGAGTAAGGCTGGTGATACTGGTGGTGCTGGGTATGGGGTGTTACAGCAGGGAAAGGCACCATGCCCCTGGCCCAGGGCATGCCAGGACCTCCTACAGCATCACCCCTGCTCCAAGATGTGCCAAGGAAACTCCTTCCACAACAGATGATTTAAAAGGGGATGAGGAGGCTGCCCCAAGGATGACTCTCCCCGTCCCTTTAGGAGGATGGAAACAAAGGTTTTGTAGGATGGGCATGGAGAAAAAGTGTTGGCATCATGGACTGTAGCCAAAGCATTGGATATTTTGGAGCAACTGCAGCTGGGAGCACTGCTATCAGCAGGGAAACTGGAAAAAAAAGAAAAAATCAAGATTGCCCCAAACTGGGACTTGCTGACTCAAAGTCCGACTGAAGTCTTTTGACTCTTAACAGCTTCCTTTGAACGGGAGCCAAAATTGGCAGCAGAGGAAGGAGCAAAAACTGCTCAGAGGAAAATTCTGGACCCTTTGCAACTCACACGACTGCCTAGGACTGATGTCAGCCTTCGCCGGCTCCCCCAGGACCCATCAGGTGAAACAAGGGCTTACAAGTTCTCATGTAGTTCAAAAACCGACCTGCTATTAACCACGGACAGGCCAAAATATTCTGGCGTATCCCAGATTTCCTACATCACAGCTGCGGAGGCAGCAGCTGAGGCAGCGAGGTAGGAGCCCAGCCTTATCTCCAGCTCCGCAATTACTCCGCTGGAGAAGTCCAGCCCCTCGGTGCCAGATGTTGCAGGCTGCCCCGCAGGTGGTTTGTCCTTGTAAAAACAAAGAGGTACACAAGTAGGATTTCCATAAGCTGCTACGACAGCCACAAGTGTTTCTGTTGTCCTCTGTCCGCGTCCATCACACGGGAGCACGACTGCCTGGAGCTTGCCCCGCGCAGGGAAATGTTCTGCAAAGCACCTGGCTCCTCACGCTCCCCACCTGCTGAGCTGCTGCTGCTACGGTTTTGCTCATTTTTAATTAAAAAGCAGGACAAAAGCATTCGTCTCTCCTGCCAACCAGCCACTCAGCACATCTGCACGAGCCCTGCAGCTTGCCCAGATGGTTTTGTGACCAAGGACCGTGAGCAGCAGACAGCAGCCAGGAGCTGGCCTCGCAGGAGCATGAGATCCAAGGACTTTGGAGGATGACACGGGGCACTTCTGCGGCTCCTTCCTTCAAATCCACCAGGGAGCAAGGACTTTCTCTGCTTTTAAAAAGCCTTGCAGTGCCTGTGTCAGCACAAATAGGTGCTGGAATGGGAAAGGGGGAATATCAGTCCCATCTAAACCCTACCCTGGGAGATTAGATAGCACGTAATCTCCCCAGTAATAATTACATGGCTCTGCTTGATTTAATTTCCTATCTCCGCTTATTTGGACACACTGGAGTACGGCCACACTTATCCTGGAGGCACTGACAAGCAAGCATCTTCTGCCCATGTTCTCCTTGATGAAGAGCAGTGCCTGTAATTTGTTAACATCTCTTCGCCCCTCCAGTTTAAATCTCGGACACGCCAGGCCTCTGTATAACAATAATACATGGATTTCAGGGGCATTTACGAGAGGCTTAAAACTTAATCCCACATGAGCAAGGTAAGCCTGCTCTTGGCCTGAAATGAGCCTGGAAAATCTGGTGCCATTGCTAGAGCAGGGAAAAACAGGCATTAATAGCGGGAAGTGCCATTTGAGTGGGGCCAGGCCACCAGGAGCACTTCAGAGCCAATTTCTGCAGCAAGGTGGGAAGCTTATGGGATGCAGCAGCAGCTCTGGGAATGGCTGGCATTTCCCCCATTGAGAGAGGTGTTACTGTGAGGTTGAGCTCCTGGCACTGCTTCGCCCTGGGGGTGCTTTGATCGGTTTCCAAACTTTAGTATTTTTGCCCCATTTCTCCATATTTTGCCCCATATTTCCCATATGAGCTGCAGGATCTTGGCTTTGAGGAAGGAAATGAATCCCAACACAGTCAGATGGGTTGAAAGTGGTTCTGCAGCCCCCAGGGCATGAACTACTTTGCATATATACAGGGCAAAAATCTTTGTTTTACTGGGAAAAAAGCTGTTGGGGTACAGAAAGCCCAGGCCTTGAGTGAACACAGTTCTTACAGGGGTCAGCCCATTCCCAGTTTGGGAAATTGTGGAAATCGCAGGGAAACTGAGTGCCTCACAGAGATCCAGCACACACCCGGGATGGCTTGCAAGGAAGGGCTCTGCATTTTGGAGACATGGGTCTGAGGACCTTACTGGCCACCCCTACTTCCCTAGGAGCACCCTGGGGAACAGATGCATTTCTGTGATGCCCCAAATACCACTTTGCATCCCCTGAGAGCTGCTTCTCCTTTCACATCTCCTCCTTCCTGGTACAGGTAAGGAAAGCGCTCAGCCCCGCCAGCAAGCAGACGAGTCTCTTACTTTTTTCTTGCTGCAGTAGATCTGCCACTTCTTCTCTGCCGGCAGCGCAAACATAGCTTCTCTGTGCTTGTCCGTGAGGTCAAGTTCATCCTGGAAAAGGGGAAAAAAAAATCAATCAATGTGAGTGCACAGCCCAGAGATCACCCAGACGCAACCCCCCGGGGAACTGATGTCCCAGCTCATCGCCCTGCACCTATCGATTTGCCGGGTCAATGATGCTAATTATCATCCCGCAGTTGCTGACCTCTCCATGACTCTCGGGCAACAGCCGGCTGCCGGCAGGACGGGGCTGCAAACCTCTGCCTCATCCCTCCCAGACGTCACCTAAATTACTTGTTAAGGCAGCAAGCCTTTCAGAAAGGACCCTCGTGATGCCGAGTGCCCCATACATTTCAGATGCCTGCGGGTAGCTTCACACAGAGATCTGAAGCTCCAGGAGACTTGCCCAAGCTTGCTGGGCTCGAGGGCTTTTTTTTGGCTTTTGGTTTGTTTGCTAATAATTTTAAAAAGCTCCTAATATCTACAGTTCGTAAAGATACGCCCTCCCCATCAGAAGTATGGCAGTACGTATGGGCTCCACACTGCTCGGCAGAAGTAAAGCCGTTTTCTGATTGAGGCTTCAAAACATCCGTTTCGCACTTCGAGGTCTCTGTTAGCAGCGTGTCCTCCGCTGGGATGCCCGAGTATTATCAAAGCCTTGCTGCTTCCTGGAGCTAGATGTAGGTCAAAGCTTTTAACGGGGAAGGAACTAAATAAAGCATTCAGGCAGGGCCACGAGGCTCGTTTCGAAAGCCAACATTGATCCTACAGCCACGGATGTCTCTATAAACCACCCCCGTGGGTGACAAGCCTTTTGCTGGAGGGGTGTTGGTGCAGCGCTGGGAGTGCTGGAGATGCTGCAGACGGTCACAGGAGTGCCCTGCCGCGGCCTCCTGCCAAATCCCAGTCAGTGGACTTAATTGAGAGGATCCCCATTAAAAATTACACACTTAATTCTAGCAGCTGGTAAAAAAAAAAAAAAAATGGAACCACATGGAGACCCATTAAATTTTTCCTGCCTGAATAATAGTTCTTAAAAACTAAAGCAATTATGTTCACACAAAGGTCTGTGAGCTGATAGCCCCCGGTACCCCAACCAAAGGTAAAAGCCCCTTTTGGCCAAGGCTGAACAAGATGCTCACGGGGAGACACGGGCCCTGTGTGAGAAATTCATGAAGAAATTCAGCTGGTCTAATTAAAACTCATGTTGCATCCAGTATTCAAGGAAGGGAGCCTTCAGCTATCTTGTAGCCCAAAACAGCACAGCACATTGCGACAGAGCCCTCAGCATATCGGGAGAGACTTCGACTATATATCCACCGCAGGCAGTGACTTCACTTCCCAATGAAATTACTCCTTGAAAGGAAAGGTGCTGTGGAGCTTTTTGGTTATGTACACATGGAGGAGCTTCGCCTCTTCCTTGACTTCACCCCCCATGTCGAATGACCTTTCAAACTGACGTGCGAGCGGGCATCCCCCGCCTGCCAAGAACGGCCGATGCTCGTGGAGCTCTGGAAGGAGGCTTACGAGGTGACCTTACATGGGAAATACCCAGCTGCGATTCGGCCTCTTCAAACACAGCTCTTTGGAAAAGGGCATTTGGGCACATGGAGGATGAGGGATCCGGTGAGGGTCACCCCAGCCAGCTTCCCTGCCTCCTGAGCCCTGGAGTCACATCTGCGCCGAGGTTCTTACAAAAATATTTATTGAAACTTGTAAAATACCTAAACCCTAAAAATAAGACTTGTACAAACACGAAGATTTATGAACCAAGAAAAAAATATAAACAAAGTTGAAGCCTCAGAAGGAGTAAGAAGGGATAAAGCGGACGAACGTATTAGGTGCTGGTGTATGACAATGTGCAAACAAACCCAAAAAAGGTGCAGAAATACTGCCAAGCCTCACACAGCACGTTGCATTGTGCCCCAGCTCTAACATGTTCAGTCGTCACACCTACCTAATGATATCTTGCAGGATGCTTGGGAGAGGTGTTTAAGTAAATAACATGTGGCAACCGGTGAATACAGAGATCCTCCTAATCAAACAGTGACTAATCCCTGTCATTCTGAGCCCTCACAGCGACTTAACCGTGAAGAATCAGGCCTTTGCTGTTACCACGTGCATGGGAATTCCTACACCCACCTTGCTGGGTTTGAAGCACCACATGTGCTCGTGGATGAGTATCTCAGTACGCCTTGGCCCCCATCAAGTTGCTCAGAAACTGTCCTTCAGATTCCAAAAGACCAGCAGAGGACAGGAAAACCAACCATTATCCCATAGTTCACAGACAACCGTACCACTGCCGGCCTGCCTAAGTCATTTGCGATCGCACTGCAGAGTCGTAACACGGCAGAGAAGCTGTGCACAAGCTCAAACCCATATGCACCTTCAATTAAAAATCACGAACTCAATAATTAGGTGATTCTAACTGGCAGTTAATTTTATAGGCCATTTGCAAGCCAGGCACTCCCGCTACAGCACACGATGCTGGCAGCTGTCGAAGAAGACAACCCCTAGGCCGGTGTCCATCCCTACCCACTGTGTACCCACTTCAGCTTCGCCTTTGACAGCTCTGCCCCTTTGCACCTGGCCGTCTCCCAGCGCCAGAGCTGCCAACTTTGCTATTTTAAATATTCTTTTGGAATCAGGTCAACGGCACGTAAAATAACAGCCTCATTTTGCCACTAAAAGGAAGTCTCTGCCCAGGGTGTTTTTACTGGAAAGAGATACGCTGCTCTTAAATATTTATCCCGTACAGTTAAACTCTTAACCTTTAGATCAGGAAACATGTTTCCACATTAAATCTTCATTTGAATATGATTAAAAAAAAAACTCATTGGGGAGATTTGACTGAGTTTATGTGCTGTTTCTAGGAGGTAAAACACATCCGCGCTGCTTGCTTTGCTGACAGCTCATGGCTCCGTGCTCAAGCCAAGCAAGCCTCCCCCCCTCTCCGTGAACAACGGGCACCTACTGAAGGTGCTCGTTGCTCCTTGCAATTCCATGCTGTTCTCCTAAAGCTACCTGAGATACTCGTGGTTTAGCTCAGCACTCTGTGAGCAGGATCCCACAGGCTGAACTCAAGTTTTCATCTCATCTTTACCTTGGAGGATGTAAAGCAGTGCCTGGGAGAGAGGTGCCCACAGTCCTGGCCTCCCCGAGCCAGCACGAGGAGCCCAGGTAACAGGGATGCACATGTGGATGGAAGGACCAGGGCTGGTGAGCAAAAACCGAAGAAGAGTCCTGCTGAGTGGCGCAGGAAGAAGACCACCAGGCAGCTCCTCCAAGCAGGTGCTCGCTTGGATGTCTCCAAGAGCTTGCCAAGGAAAGAAGTCAAATCCCAGCCCGTTCCAGCAGTGACAGCATCGAGCAGGCACGGTGTCTTGTGTGCAAGTCAGAAAAGACTCAGAGAAGCCTGGAAAGCTGGAGGAAAGCCTCGAGCCTGAGCTCACTGTAAAGAGAGCTGCGAGGTTTCAGGCTGGCTGAGGTGGAGGTCATCTGCTCCAACGCCTTGCTCAAGCAGGGCCACGTAGAGCTGCTGCCCAGGACCACGTCCAGGTGGTTTTTGAGTATCTCTACGGTGGGAGACTCTGCAACGTCTCTGGTTTGCAGTCAGGGCAGTCTCTGACCACCTCGTAAATGCAAACCCAGATCAAAGAGAAAAGTGAGGCGCCGGGGCTGAATTAACTGATTGATCCTCCGAGCAGAGAGGGCATCAAAGTCCAGCCCCAGGCTGCGGCAGACACTCGTGCCACGGTGGAAACTGTAATGAGCCATCTCATTACAATCTCATCTTCCATGGCTGAGAGCCATCGGACTTGCACTGGGGAAGTGGCAGGAAGCAAGGAGCTGGCTGGAGCTGCTGGCTCCGTAACACGGGGTCAGAGGGGAGAGCAGCAAGGTGAAAAAGCTTTAGGAAAGGGTCACACTGGAGCACAGGGGCTGTAAAGAGCAGTTCGAACTCTAAAGTTAGGCAGGGCAGCCCAGGCGTGAAATTGCAGAGCTGGAGCCTGAAGTCTGAGTTTCTCCCCTTTGTTATTTTCCTGCTCCACGGTGTGGGAGAGATGGGACATGATGTTGGGTGCCGCATCAGAGAGGACAAGCAGGTGGGATGCTGCAAATCTCTGACTTCAGAAACAAGCCCCAGGATGGGATTCCAGAGCTGGGCCAGCCCAAACACTGCCCACCCCACTGCAACTGCCACGGGGTTTTCCCATCAGACTCCCTGGTCCCAAAACCTCCGCCAGTAGTAGGGTGAGGAGATCAAATAAGGGACAGTTCACTAGGCAAGGGTTGGCACCCCCATAATATTATCAGAGGTGGTAGGAAAAAGGATGAAAAATTTATTAGTCTGATGTACCTTTCTGGCTGATTAGTTGTACAGCTGCAATACTTAGAGGAGACAGGGGAGAAAGGATGTTGTTTATTGTAATAAATGAAATATAAACTCGTGCGAAGGCTGCTGGCTTGGTTTGGGCTCGTATATACATATCTGCGCGTGCACATACATATGAATATATGCACATACAGAAAGACATCGCTATAAATGAACAACGTAACAAAAAGCAAGTGAATTAACTCCTGAGGGACGGATATACAGAGTTTGGAAGCTCCTGTGTAAGGCTGCAAGGACACCAGTGGGACTAAGCACACAGCCAAGGCCTCCCGCATCCTCAAGCAAATACAGGGAGATCCAGGACTGCTCAAAAAACAACCAAAACTAAAACTAAAGCAATAAGTAAATAAATAAAAACGGAGAAAGAAAGAAACAAGTGGGAACTTTCTGGCAACATTTAGCACTAACTGGTACAGCATGAGAATAAAAAATAAATAAATCGCCTGTTGAAGTCTGCATCAGCTTCCTTTCTCAGGGGTCATAATCTCTTTCTCACTCTCTTCCAGGCATTCTTCTCCACGTTCATCAATGTGATTTATCCAAGAATGTTGCAGTGTCAAGGGAAACAGCAATCAGCATTTTTCCTCCCGTCCCTCATCTAATCTTCTTCCGCTGAGCGAACGCGCCGCCTCGCAGGGAGGCTGCCGCACTCACACTGGCGGTCCCGGCTGTGATTTATACTGGCGTGCAGAAAGCCTCGGCCAAATAATCCATCCTATTTATCTCAGTATTTTCTTTTTAAGCTGTTTTCTTCAAGGAACAGTGGCCACTATGGTGTGACTGCATGCAGACACGTAACCCCCTTCAAAGGCAGCACAGCTAATGATGCTTAGACGACTACAGTTCTCAAGACAGGCAGATCGAGCTCAGCTTTTTATTGAAAACAGGGAGGTATTTCCTTTTTAGTATTCCTAATAAGAATACCCCCTTTCTAGCATATGTCTTTCCATTCGCAGTGCTCTGAGAACATAAAAGCAACCCCCCAGCCAGTGTCATCGCTGTATGTTTTCAATTAATTCGTGCCAACCTGCAGCGGGAACTACAGCCCGTGACCAAAAATCAGCTATTTGTATTTAGTAATGAATAAGCATAACGGATGGAAGATTCGTATTAATTTCGCCTTTATCATTTAATGAATTTTTTGAAGAAAGGAAATTGCCTGCAGCAAGGCAATGAGCAGCAGCAACAAGGAATAACGTCTTCAAAGCCCTTGCAGCTAGGCGGCCTCCTCCCTCATTTAATTTTTATTTCTAGACTAGAAAGGATAGACAGCAATCCATCCTGCTTTGCAGCTTTCAGCTATTGACCTAAACACGTTGGGCAGACGTAAATAAAATATGTATTCCTTTCTTCTCCAGCAGGGAAGATTACGGCCGTCGATATTTGATGGAGCTCCTCAATAAGCTCCAGCTGCGGCTGGCTCACACTCCCATCAGCTCAAACACCTACCTGAGGCACACAGCACGTACTGCTTTAATGCTATTTCATTGAATTCACTATTTTAATTATCTAAACTAAGTTTAGATTTTAAGGGTGTTTATATTCCAATGCTGATGTGTTTTAAAAGAGAAATACCTATTTAGGTGTCTCAGTTTTTGTTGTTGTAATGTATAACTGCACATATACATCATTTGTTATTTATTGAGCTCAGCCTTCTACGACCTTTTCACCGACATCATCTGGAAAACCTTTCTCCCATTTTAATTAAACACTTCTACATCTTGAATCATTGTCCAAAGCACTCTAAAAGCGAGGACTGTGTTGATCTAAGCAGTTTTACCCAGACAGGCAAGCGCTCTCAGATCTAAAGCCCTGCAGGTGGACTGCCAGAGCGCTTTTTCCACACAATTGGACAGAAGCCGTGAACACAACAAAATAAGATGTATTGGCCCATTAATTGTTACTGTGATCACTACGATGGATTAAATTGAAGTCAACCTCAGCTGAGCATGACTGCCCTTCGGTGAGTGCACCTGATACTGTAATAAAGCCCGGTGTTAGTAAATAAATAACAGGAGGTTTTCAGATGTGCATTTCCCACCTATTTATGGGCGCAAAGAAGCAGCTCCCTTTTCAACCAGTTTTTAGATATCACCTCAATTTCTAAAATCTGTGAGAGCTACTGAAGTCGGAAGTCAAGTCAATGGGCCAAGTGTCACTTCAGATGTCCCCTGTCCAAAAGGGATGCTTACCTACGAGTGCTGTGCATGGTTGGTTTGGGGCTAAACCACTGCAGGGTTTCCTCGGCCCTAGGAAGGGCATTGAAAAGGGCCTTGATTACCTGTGGCTTGGAGATATATATATCTATATATGCACGCACACATATATATACATATACATATGTACAAGGTGGATCCCCCTCCCAGCAATCAGGCTCAGATATTGCTCAGTAGCTGCCCAAAGATCCCAGTCTCCCCAGTTGCTGGCACTGGGATATACAAATTCCTGCCTGCCCCTGTGCTCCTCTGAGCCTGTGCAAATAAACAAGTGATGGGCAGGTGGCCCCCGTCACAGGCCTGGGTGTTATTTGGGCTCCCACCACTGTCCCTCCGAGCTCCTCTGCGGGTGTGCAGATGAGCTTTAGCACACAACCTAACAACAAATGCATCATTTTTCTCTTGCTTAACCAGTACCTTTTGTAAGTTAAGCTCCAAGCCAAGCCTGGGATGCTTTTCATAGGAAAGAAATGTTGTCCCTCCGCTTCACATTACTGACATGCTATCTATCCTCCCTGCAAAGCTTTGCTTGCAAGGAACCAAAGAGAAAAGCAGCTGATAAAACCACTCAGTTTTAGGGGTTTTTAGGGAAGCTAATCCCCTCAAATAGAGGTACTGCTTCACGTGCTGGAGTTGACGGGATTCAGTGCTGCTGGGCGTCTGGGCTGCACAAAGCCTCAGGGGCACAACCTGACCTTGGCCACGGCTCCGCACCGAGGAAGGCACAGACCCTCCTTTCGGCAGATACCGCAGTGGCACAGACAGCTTTCCTACCCATCTGCAAGCAGATACGAGGCAGGAACAGGCTCTTTCCAGTGGGAATGCTTCCCACTGAGGTTGGCAATGAAGCAAAATCCACGTGGAGTTCAACCCTGCCTGTAATTCCTGCAACACCACTCAGCGACAACACGACTGGGACGAGCAGAATGTGGCAGGTGCCACCAGGTTGGCACCTCTGGGGGGACTCCTACCAGGAACCCTTGGAGCTGGCTCAAACCGAAACGTAAAATGCCCCAATTAACGTCAATGAAGCGTTACCAAACAAGCTATCCAGGCATCTCCCAGTGATGTGGCCTCCTCTTTTATGAAGTGCAAAGTGGAAAGCACTTAGCAGGTAGACCATATATTTTTCCACTTTAGCTGTGCTTCTCATCGAGACAAAGGGTTTTCTTATTTGCTCGCTGCCTTCAGCTGGGGCTCACGTTGTGCTGTAACACGGCTCCTTCATAAAGTTACTGCTCGGGAACACTGCGGCCTTTAGGGCCGGGCGAGCCCCCGCGCTGGTTGTAGCTGTAACAGATATTGCAATTACACGAACGCTTCGGCTGAAACACAGCGCTCCTCGGTGAATTATTTTATTCAAGTCTGTAGGACATGCGTGGGCAGAAAATCCCTATTTTCTTGCTGTGAGACGTCTGTACCAGATGCTTACCTGCCAAAACACAGGTTCAACGGATTACGCATGACGGTGTAACGCCACGAGGCACCGAGAGCAAGCGGGGAGGCTGAGGGGAGAGTGGGCGGCCCAGGGAGGCCTGGATGGCCCGGCCTGCTCCTTCCTGACTGAAAGGATGACCAAATTGCTTGGTTTACTTCCTTACAGGGGATTCATACACTGGAGAGAGCTTCTGGGTGAAGGAAGTGGGATAGGGTTAGGAGGTGAGGGTTAGTAGGCCGGTGCTGTGCCCGGCCCTGGGTGGGCTCTGCAGAAAGGGAAGTGTTGTCCAGGTCACAAGGGCTGTTGCAGCCCTCGCTTTTCTGGGTACCCACAGCATGTTTTCTGGGAGGATACAGTGGAAGATGGCTTCAGCACTTCTCAGTGGTTCTCAAAATCCCAAAGTCCCTAGCAGCGCAAAAAGACCAGGCAGCAAAAAAGGACAGCTGACCTGCGAGCGTGAAATGCGAAGCCCGGCTTTGCAGTTGATGCCTCAGCTGTTCCTTAAAAGCCATGTTGTTTTGCAAGGCCAAAAACCTCACGCATTCTCCTTACTGGATTAGAAACCGGGGGAAAAGCACATTACTGAAGTTCCTAAGTAAAACCTAGCAATGAGCTTCCTCCTGGGCACTGCTACCACCACACCACAAGTGCTCAGGCTGACCGCAGCACCCCTTAACCCTGTGGCAGCTCAGCACCCACTGGGGTGGCCGGGCTGCTCCTGGCACCCACTGCTCACCCCAAACATTTGTGGCACCACACCAAGCTCAGGTGGCTGGGCAGTGCCAGAGCACATCAGCCAGGCCTGGCCTGATCTCCTCCTGCCACTCCTGAAGGGCCTTCTTTATGGGACAAGGGGTGAGAGCACGCATCTGGTTCCTGACGCTTTTAAAAGAACTTCAGGCAGGAGTAGATGTTACTAAAAATAAAAATAAAAAATAAGGAAATGGCAGTTTTGAAAAAGCACAGACTGCAAGGGCTAGAAGGGAAAGCAGCTCACTTGTCAAAGTGTTTTACTTCCATGCTATTTCTGCTCGATTTGTACTTACAGGCTCACACAGGCGCTGTTTGTCAAGCTGTACAAGAGCCCAGGTTCAGAGAAAAAGAACAGACACCTGTTCCACTCAAAGAAGCAATAAAACTGCACCCAGAGCATCTCAGCCAAGTGCCCTACATCATCAGCCACAAACAAATTCCCTACTTCGAGTATTTCAAAGGCAACAATGAGTTAATCTCTGGGACCAGGGATGCTGCCTCCTAACAAACAGCCCGCACCCAAAGACCAGCTCTTTGGCTTCTGATTAAATGCATTGGTTGCCACAAGTACAGCAAAATACAAATGCTGTAACAAATATTCTAAACTACCAGCATCTTTTCTTTTGTTCCCCAGCCTCCCAAGTTTCCAAAACTTTCACGTTGCGGGAGGGGAAGGCATAAATCACGGCATGTAGAGACCACATGTGAGTATCCAGCAGATCCCTTTGAAGGCAGGCACAAACACCCTTCCACATCAGCCAGCTGACATCTCACAGGGGGCTGGGGACACTGCACAGCCACCTGCCTCCCAGTGTCACCTCCATAAGTCTCCAAAACCCTCTAATTGCTAGAAAATGGGAGGAGGGACCCAGGGAAGGATACCTGCTCTGGTTTTGTAGGTTGTGACTGAAAATGGGCTGCTGCACGTCATGGATGCAGGGTTAGGTGGAGACTGCACACATTTCTTCTGTATTGCTAAAGACAATGATGGAGGTGAAAAGTCTGAAAGCCCAATGGGACCATTTACTGGAATTTCCTAAAAGCCCAGTTATTTGGGAGGACAAGTCTTGAGGGACAGCCAAAGCAGCATCACCTCTGAGCCCTTCCCTCCACCGGCAGAGATTCAAGGAGGGAGAGAGGTGCAAGACCTGGGAGAGGTGGCACCTTGTGCTCTAGGGGTGAGGAAACCCCTGGTCTGAGGAGCCATCAGAACACTGCCAGGACGATGACACCACTGCAACCTGCCCTACTGGGAAGAGAGCCAGGTTACGGGGCAGGAAGGTGGACACTGCAACGCATAACTCAACATGCATACAGGTTACAAACAGGCTGCCTCATCCAACAGGAGTGATGGAAAGCATGTGTACAAAGGTATCCTACTCTTCCCACCCCTCGTGCCCTCCAAACACACCCGAGGGGTCTTGGGCCCTCCCGGGGACTGCCCAGGCTCCCGCTGACCTTCCCTGTTCAGCCCCTCCACGCCTCCACCCAGCCGTGAAGCACGCGCCCTGCGGGGCCGGGGCACAGCACCACACACAGCGCTTCATTAAAAGCCTCAGAGTGACAAGGAGTGTTAAGCAGATATAAAGGACATCAGTCATTTACCCATCTGGTGGAAAGTCTAGTTGCTGGCAGAAAATAGGGAGGATTGTTATGGCGAGATCCACCATATGGCACCATTATGCGGAGCTTTGCAAGTGCTTTCTCTGAGCATGCAAGCAAGATTTCAGCCTTTGAAGAAATGCTGTATTGTTAGCCTGGATACACAGGAGCCTCTTGAAAGAAGCTGTGGCAGATGGCACAGCTTTGTTCCCTGTATTCGAAGGCAGCTCGTCGGGCCGCAGACGTTTCCCCTTGCTGATGCAGGGGCCGGGCAGCCCCAGCGCTGCGTCCCAGGGCTGGTGTTGGCATCACTCCGAGGATGTACCTCTGCCACCGTGTGCCACGGCACGCCATCCTGATGGAGAACTGATGGCTGCTTGCACAGCCTAAATCCAGTGGACACTGCCAGGGAGTACCACGGTGCTGCACGAGCCCTGCAAGTGCTGCTGAACCTGGGATGCGGTGGTGGAAATGCGGGAAGAGCCGTGCAAAGTTTTGAAGTCCCATCCCAGCAAAGGGAGCTGCAAATCACTAAATCTTGCTGAATTTTTCTGCTTTTGTCAGTGCCTCCCTGCCAGCACCTGCTCCTCCCTGGGTGGCTGAGCCTGGCCGGAGCCCCAGCAGGACAGGGGACAAAGGGAAACCTTTCAAACGGGGCCGGCGCCTGCTTGAGCGACATCCCGACAATACCCCCACGATAGCCCATTCAACCCTGGTGGGGGGAAGGAAGGGAAAGGGAAAAGGATCACTCCGGGAGGAAAGAGTGATCATTCACTGACCACAGCAACAGCATTTGCATGCACTCAGGGGCCGGGGGAAAGCCACTGCCTGCTTCCATTGCTGGCTGGGATGGGGCACACCATCCCTGCAGCCCGGGCTGCTAATGGGGCACGTTTCCCCATTGCTCCTCTAAGAGAAGCACTTGCAGGGCCACAGAATAAAACCAAAACTATTCTGCAGAAGCTGAAAGTCAAGCAGCTGAAATCTAAAGTGTCCATAGAATACAGGGCAGGCCATAAAACACATGGTAGGAAGGCAAACTGAGCTTCTTGCTAACCCTGGGGACGTGAGTGCTGTCCCCTCGGGCAGCACAATCCCTCACCCTCTGCTGCTGGCACAGGGCAATCACGATTTCCTCGATGAGGATCCTTTCAGGATCCTTGCTGAGTTACTGGTCTTTGTGCAAGGACTGTCCCCACGGGTGACCAAACCCAGGACCGAAATCCTCCCTGCACAGCTCTCCGAGCAGGGGCTGAAGGGAACAAGTGGTGCAGAAAAGTCGCAATGAAGCCGCAAGGGAAGTGTTGGCCAATGACCAACCCGAGCTGGCAAAGCCTCCAGGTCCCCTCCAGCCCTTTTGACTTCTCTCACCCCGATGACCGAGACCACTGAGCCTTTTTGAGGCAGCCCCGGTCCCGCAGAGCGGGCACAAGCCGCCCTGCCCTGGTTCCTCGTGCGTGGCGGGGCCGGCGGCACTGGGGCCACCAGCACGGGCTCCGCAAGGCAGAAAGCTCAGCCCAGCGCCTCTGAGTGCTTTCTCTGTCTCTCTTCCAAACGTTACACAGTGGGTTTATACAGAAACAGTGGGACACTTTCCAAACCATTTAGCTAATGCTGAAATTTAATACCCGGCACCAACAGGTTACGGAGAGCAAGAAGGAGCCGGTTGTAATGGGGAGGGGGTTGCAGCTTCACTCCCCTAAATGCCATTTGGGGGAATCTGCCCTCTTACACCCACAGGGGTCATCTCAGCCTCTCTCTCCTTCCCACTTGGCACTGATGCAGGTAAAATTTAGATTTTTGGGGGGAAAACCCAGGATTTGCAGCTGCTTGCACAGGAACGTGGCAAGGACGTGCTGCATGCCCTCCCGAAACGGCTTCAGGTCCCTGGGGGGCCAGCACAGCTCCTGCTGACCCTGATCCTGGAGCAGCAGCTGCCTCCCAGCCTTCTTCTCACCCACAGCTGGGAAAAAAAAAGCAAAACCTTGGCAGCACGGAGCAAGGGAAACACCACAGCACGCCCGGGTCCAGCTGGTCCCCACCAGTGCTGCTCTGCTCCCGCAGTGCGCCCTGTGAGAGAAGCATCTGCTGAATTTGGGGGGGACGCTTTGAAAATAATTTGCCCCCCAGCATTTTGCTGCAAGAACACGTGCTGTGGTGCGGGGATGTCTCATCCCCACTGGGATATGCCATGCGATGGGTGTCCCAGCCTGTCCTCTCCTATCGTCCGTGGAGGTCTCATCTGGGCAAAACCTGCTCCCAAGCAGCGTGGATCACCAAAACCACACTGCCAGGTGTCCGATGGGACGTGCGAGAGCATTAAGTGTGGCCTCCCAGCTCCTGCTACACAACAAAACACCAAAAGGAACCCCATTTTCACTGCTGAACCAACTCGAAGCGGAGCATTTTTGGTCCATCCAACAAGCCACGTGGAAATGACAGAGTAAAATAAAGCTTTTTTTTTTTTTTCTGATATTTTTGATTTTTCTGATCCATCTTTTTCAGAGTTTTGGTGCTGAGGGACAAAGAAACAATATCCTGACTCTCCAAACATCGACTTAAGACTCCCAAGGACTCCTGCAAAGCAGACTGCCCAGCAAGGAAATCCACTTTGCACCTAGAGGGGGGACAAACTGCTTTTCCAGCTCTGACCCTGCATCACCCTGGACCCTAAGGGCAGGCAAAGCCAGAACAGCCCCCAGCCTCTGCCTGCTCTCACAAATCAATGCTTTCCACCAAGAAAGGGAAAGCACCCTGCCTGGCAGCACTTCAGAGAGGAGCAGAGCTCAAGGTTCAGCACAATGTCGCTCCCAAGAGCAGCCCCCGATGCATCTAAGCTTGCCTGAAAACACAAACCCCAGTCTGTGCACGCTGGGGAGGGTAGAAAGAGGGGGAAAAAGGAGAAGAAAAAGGAAAAAGTGTTCTACTTACCACCAGCTCGGTGAACATGACATCCAGCTCCTCCACTGGAGGCATGGGCAGCGAGGGCTCCATGGTCTGCAGGGCGAAGCTGCTGTCATTGCGCAGGCGGTACGTGATCTCGGGGTGGTCGCTGGTGCGAAAGCAGCAGAAGATGAAGGAGATCCCCCGACCGCTCCTCTTCCTCGGGGCCATGGCCGAAATCCTCCGCGTCCCTCCCTGCTGGGCACTAGATCCTGGGGAGAGAGGAGAGAGGAGGTTCCAGCAGCTGCCCCGCAGCACCGCGCTCCCGTCCCGCGGAGAGGAGGAGGAATCGGAGCCACCCACGCGCTCAGCGCGGAGGGGAAGAACGGAGACGCTTTACATGCCAAATATTTCTGCTCAGATTTGACATTCACAGCCCTGGCAACCTTGAAGACCGCACGGATTTTCAAAAGACGCCTTTGCTTGCCTTGTGCCAACGCCGTCGGAGCGGGCAGCGGGGCGGGGGGACGCGCCGGTGTCCCCGCACTCGCAGCCCCGCAGCAGGACGGGTCCTGACCCCCCGCCACCGCCGCAAAGCCCTGCAAATCCCAGTGCAAATCCCCGCTGCTGTCCCCGTGCCGTGCTCCTCCTGACCGTCCAGCAGCCCCACCAGCCCCATCACAAGGGGTGGCAGATTTGGGGTGCTGCAGCCAAGAGCAGCTGGATGTGCTCGGTGGCACCAGGGACATGGTCCCCAGTGCGAACGGCTCAGTGCTTAGAGACCTTACACAGCTCAATAAGCCCTGAGCTGCAAGGCACTAAAATACCCTATATACCCCCAGGCCGCTCTTAAACGTGTCCCTAACATCCTCCGGCAGCTGCTGGTTGGGTGGCTCTCTTTCACGGAAAGTTTGACTTGGCTTTAATTAGATAAACCCTACTTGGAATTGCAGTAAATATTTACAAGATGCGGGCTCGGCTGATAAAAATCACACCGCGCCGGTAGCTCAGACTTTCCTACGCAGTGCTTGCGTGGGACATTCCTCACGCCGTCGGTTCGGTCGGTTTGGCTGCGATGCTGGTGGCAGGAGGATGAAGAGGGAGCGAGCCAGCCAGAAAAGCCAGCGTGTGCCCTGCTCGATGGCTTACGGCGAGGAGCAGCTGAACACTGCACCAAAACCACGGCCATCGAGCATAAAAGTCGACGAGACGAGGGGAGGAGAAGCTACGAGGAATGAGGAGAGCGAAGAAACATCCCAAGGAGAGAAATCAAGCAGCAAAGCACGGTGTTTTTTTTTTTTACAAAACTTAAATATTTGACTTTTAAATCCGCATGTTAGACACCCACGTGTTTGATCTCTGCGAAACAAGACACTGAGATGTTCGGAGAGAGGACAAAAAGCTGCACGCTGCCAAAGTTAATGCCGGAGGTCGAAATATGGATGGCTTGGATTTGCTGACAACGTTAAGAAGAGACTTGGACAAAAGGTCAGCATTTCGACAGAAGTCTCCGTTTCCCAGGAGAATCCCCATTTCCATCCAACTATGGAAGTGTCAAAACACCCAAATGGCCCAAAAAGCAGCTGCTGGGCACCACGGAGAGCCACGGCTGGAGGCAGGTTGGCATCAGACCCGTGCTGGGACCCCGTGGCACCTCTTGCACGGCCCCGAGCAGCAAACGCCGCCTTCCCGAAATAAAGAGACCTCGCAGAAAATTCAGGCTTCACTCCCATAGCCTTAGCCGAGGACCTGACCCTTGAAATTATTTTCGACCGCATATTTTTAGCACATGGTGTAATCATCTGCCAAAGCGGGAACGACGGGAAATAGTTACTCGGTCTGCATGGGGGATAATCGCTGTGCCCAACCTGGAGGTCCTCCCTTCTCGGAGAGCCCTCAATCTCGTTTCACATTCGGCGTCTTGGATTTGGGAGAACGCAGCCACTGGAGGAATTTCAGCCGCCGCGAATCCTCGCATCCAGGCAGGCAGCACCAGAGCAAATCCTTTAGCAGCCCGCCGGCAGCCACCAGGCTTCGGGAAGGGGTTGACACCTGGTGGGCAGTTTCTTTCCTAAGGGGAGGGAGGGGAACAAAGAACTAGCGACACGTTTGCTCCAGCAGGGAGGAAATTTAAAATGTGCTGCGGGTTTGGGTTCTGCAGGGCCACAGCACGGAGGGAGATGAAGGCAGGGAGGTGGCCACACAGTTTGTGCCTTGCATGGGAGCTCGGTCCCAACTCACACCTGCTGATCTGTGCAAAGCTTCGTTACTTGGTCTTCCTATTAAATAAGGGCACGAATCTGCTCCTGCAGCCAGGGTGCTTCGTGGACTGGACCCAACCGAGCCGTCCTCCTCTTCCACGGGGCGTTTTCCAGCCCCTTTTCAACACCACGTCAACCAAGTACAGGCTCTGACTTGGGCTGGCAAAAATGTGCAGAAAGCTTTTATCGGGAGAACACCTGCTCCTCGGGGACACCCGCTCCCGTTGGTGCTTTATGAGGAGCTTGAATGACAGACCAAAAGGCAAGGTTTTATTTCGGGCTTTGGAGCAGACAGTTGTGTAGTAACCAAGGCAAGGTATTTCTGAGCCGCTTCCAGCTCTGGAGCTATTGAGGTTCCTCATTTTCATCCATAAACAATTAAATAAAAAACCGCCCTGTAACGCAGGCTGAGTGGGCTGTGGCTTATTAGCAACAAAGGCTAAAAATGGTTGGGGAAAGAATATGTTAGCTACCAGGCAAATAGCATTAAACCTCGAGAACGCTGATGAATATTCATTAGCACGATGGATAAAAATCAAACCAGTGCTTGCTGGCAGGTCGGCGGGAGTGCTGCAGACAGCGCAGATTGCCTCGGCAGAACACAGTCCAGATACACAGCCTCCTCCTGGCCCTGTAAATCCTGCAGAAATGGGTTATTGGAGGAGAGAAGAAGTGGCAATTTCTTGCAACCCAGCGGCTTGTGCTAAGGAAAGGGAAAGGGACCGGTTCCGTGCGGCGTCGCTTGTTAAACAGCCCGCTCCCACCTCCCATCTATACGTTTGAGCACTAATTACATCAATAAATTCAAGTCGGGTTGTGATCTAATGCTGCCTTCTGGCCTTTACTACTGAGCAGGCCGGAATAAATTAAATTTAATTGCCCCTGTACGTATAGAGCCAGGGAAGATAGGCTGGGAAGGGTCACTGAGGGAACTTCTCGCCAAGCCCCAAGACAGGACTGATGGGGCTGAGTGGTTTCTAAAAGGGCTTTGATTTTCCAGAAACAGGTAGAAATGTGCACGGGACAAGCTCAGCCAGGAAGGGCCAGGAGAGGAGGATGTGGGATGGAGACCAGTTGTGCACATGGACAAAACCCCGGTTTTGCCCAGGATCTTGCACGACTGCCAGCTGTCAGCTCAGGCTGAAGCTGCTTTTCTTCAAGCTCGTGCCCTCCGCAGGAACCGCTCGCTGCATTTCTGCTGCCTGCTCGCTCCATCACATCCCCACGGCTGGTTTTGCTCCCCGGGGGAGGCCAGATGATGTTTGGGAACGATAGGGACAGAACCTAATTAATTACAAGAGATTTGCTTTTGGCAAGCTGGAGGAGATAAAGGGAATTTGTCTTCGAAGCTAACAAATCACTCAAGCAACCCGACGAGGGAATCATGTCCCTCTCCCCCAGTCACAGGCACTGGTGGCAGGTAACAGGGTAAGTGTGGCAACAGCTTTGCCTGGCACCACAAGTCGCTGCCCCTTTCCACGAGACTTGAATAAATTCTGTCCTGTTCCCAGGATGGGGGGAAATACAAGCCGTCTGCGGGGTTGGCTCATACAAACTGTGGGGCTGGGGAGCAGGAGGCAACGTGTGCCCCACGACAGGAGCCAGAGGACAGGAGAGGAGCCTGGGATGTGTCTGACCCTTCGGCAGGTGTAGGAGGAGAAAATCCTTTGTGTATTACTTGGGTGAAACCTTAACAAGGGAACGGCTGCCAAGAGCATTTGCTAAATTTGGAACTGACGCCGGACAAAAGGAAAATGTTTGCTCTGACACAGCACAAGGCTACGGATTTCAAGCAGGGAGTATTTCTTGACACGAAGACAGCTTTTGGCTGTGGGGTTGTGAAGCAGTGATTGCAACAGGGATCTGGTCTTTGGGGTCTCTACACAACCCAGTGAAACGATAACTTCACAAGCATCTCTCCTTGGCTTGTGGTACCCCTGTTACCTGGTCGCCTCCTCTCCCACGCCTTTGGTAAGGAGATGGGGGGTCTCTGAGCTCCAGAAGCTGCCCTGGGGTCTGTAGCTGGCTCCTTCCAGGCGGGCAGGGAGATGCCTTGGCTGCATCCTGCAGCAACAGGGTGGATAAGGGGACGGCTTCCACCCGTGCCGTGATGGTTTCTGCTCGTGCAGGCTGCTCGGGAGCCACATCTGCGAAGGCCGGGTGACTGCAGGGCAGGGCGCTTCCTGCAGGCTGGCACCTCGTCCTGGCGAACCGTGCCAAAACCCGGCACCAACGTCACGACGGAGTTTGGACTGCGATAACACGGCCCGGGGGAAGCGAGGCAGCAGGACACGGCCCTGGCTGCGACCGAAGCAGGCGGGATCCCAGCCCTCCTCCTCCGAAACTCCAGCGGTGACCTTGCCGGCGGCTCCGCAACGCCTGCCGCGCTGTGTGATCGCGGTGCCGAGCGGCAGGGAGGTGTTTTAATCCCAGCACCTTCCCCTCCCGCCCGTGCTGCTGGGCTGGCTGTTGCGCAGCTTCTTTTAAAAGAGGAGCAGAGGGCGAAGCGAAGCTTCGGGTAGGAGCTGATCCAAGCGCTCCTCGCGACCGCTCCCTGCTTTGCCAAACGGCCATAAAACACAGAGGGAGGTGGGTGCGGGGAGGCGATGCTCCTTTGGAAATACAGCACATCTATCAAAAACAACAGCAGCAGCCACAGCTAGCAGAGGGGCAGCAACAGAGCCGGGGTGGGATACGCTCACGTGTCCCCAGCTCCCTGAAGCCCACTTTGGGACCACGACACCAGTGCCACCGTGACCGACCGGAGCGTGCTGCTGCTGCTTCTGGTCCCCCCCCCGCCTCGAAACACCCCACCGACTCCACATCGCCTTGAGCAGTGCTCCAGTGAAATCAGTCATTAGGAGAAAATTAGACCCCGGCGTCGCTTCCGCCTTCGCTTTAAGGAGAGGAGAACGGCAATTCCTGTTTGCATATTCAGCAGCCTCCTTGGCAAGCTCGATTAGCCTGCGTGGAGCAACGTGCTGCCGCAGCCTGCCCGGCACCGATGCCCCAGTGAGCTGGTTTGAAGGCAGCGCCGGTACTGCAGCACCAAAACACCCAGCGAGGGCACAAACGCGTGCAAAGGAGTGTGCACGCTCCTCTTCGCGCCCGCCTCCAAACCCACACGGGAGCTAGGAGCTAAACCATCAAATATGAATATCAGCTTGTTGTTTTTCTGGCTCCCCTCCCAAAACAAGTATACAAGATCCCAAGCGAGCTCTTTCCCAACCGGGAGCTGTATTTCAGCGCGTTTCACAAGGTGAAACTCTTGCCGGGCAAGCTCGGTGACGCTCGCTGAGCCCTGGCCCATTTCAGCACCTCTCACCCCACCAAACGTCTGCCCCCGCCGCGGAGTTTCGTGCGGCGCAGGGTGCTCCTCCTGCCTGATGGGCATTTTCTGAGCGCCTTGCATCACTTTTCTTTAAACAAACAGCTCGAGACGATTTTCCTCCCACAGCACGGCGAGTCTGGACCTCCGCGGGATGAAAGCTGGATGCTCGTTGTTCAGATCGGTTCTGAGTTGGAGGCATCCCCTGAGAAACGTCAAAAACACGTTCTGATTTCCCACCTTACAGACCCCGGGCTGCCGGCACCCTGCGCGGCTCTGCTCAATAATTTGACCCGTTTGGTGTCGATTGCAAGCCCTCTGAAACACCCCTGTGATGCCGTCCCCATCTGGCCAGATGGCACGAGCGTTATTATTTATTTATTAGCATTATTTCTAAACTCGGAAATCAATCCCCTCACTGGAGGAGCAGCTAAGGAAGAGGACGGCATCGGTGGGAGCCACCTCCCCTCCCGGAGGACTGGAGCCCGTCCCCAGCACCTCCAGCACGCAGCCCCAGAGGTTTCTATTAAAAGCAGCCAGGCTGACGTTTTGGCCACAAACTCCCACGCGCGTTTCCTCAGACCCCTTTCTCAGACACGGAGCCGTTTTCACGCGCAGACTGCATAGGAGAGGAATGTTTGTGTTTGGTTAAAGTACGTGCGCATCGGCAGGAGCTGGTTTTGTTGTAGGAAAAAATAAAAGAAAACATTAAACCCACAGAGCATTCGGCCCCAAAGCCTTGAACCACTCAATGAGTGGCTTTTCCCCCTGAATCCTCCCACGAGACAGAGCTCGGGAGTCCTCCCGTGATGCCAGTGCTACACCTCAAATCTCAAATTCTTCAATTTCGTGGATTTATATTTATGTGCCAAATCCTAAATTATCCCAGATCCTCCTCCCTCTGCCCCGAGATCCCATTGTACTCCATGACCCCAAAAAAGAGGGGTTTGCAGCTCCGAATTTCACTCCTGCTGCACAATACCAGTGTGATAGCCGCTGACTTTTGGCTGCAGTTGCAGGCTCCCAGCCTGGTCCCTGTGTGTCCCATCTGCCAGCACTGCAAAACAAAAAACCAGCACTCGCATAAAACGTGTTTACTGCCTTCTGTATTCGTTCCTTTTATTGTGGCATTCGTCAAAAAACGCGTACATCTGAGCGTACATCTGGGCCTGCTGCCTCGCAAGGAGACATTTTACTCTGCTCCCATCCAAATGAGCTTGCAGAAGCATTTCGGGGACTTGATGGTGAAATTCAGATTGCAGCATGAAAAATTAAACCAGTTTATTCACCGAGCCGGCAGGCAGTTATACGTTCAGGGGCAGGGAGGGGATGGGTGACCTGTTTCACAGATTTGTAATACGCCATAAAAAGCCTGCTTTTTTTCTGTCTGTACTACTACTACTAGCGTTGGGAGCTCCACAATCCGCTTTTCTGGGGAAAAGCATCCGCACAGCAGGGCACGATCTGCCTTAAACCTCCCCAGCTGAAGGAGCAGCATCGCATGCTTTGGTAACCCAGCAGAAATGCAGAGCAGGGGCTGGCTGCTGTGGGACCATCGCTGTCCAGGATCACGGGAGTTTTGGAGAGGTTGGCTGCAAGGAGAGGATGCTTGCAGGGCTGCCCGCATGGCTCCTCACCCCGTCGTGGTTGCAGGGATTGATGCTGCTCAACGCACAGACGTGTCCAACCGGGGAAAATGCTGCTGGAGCAAAACTTTGTTTAGTTTTCGAGGATTAAAAAACAAACCTTGCTGGAAGTATCCCAGACAGCCAGACAGCAGGCGGTGAGGCAACACCAGAAGAGGTCACAAGTTCTCCATTAAAAGGGGAAACCTAACGGGGGGTGAGCTCAGCACCAGATCCTCTAAATGGCTGCAGACGGCTTCCGACTGGAGCTCCATCGGATAGACGAACATGGGCAAACGCCATTTATTTCAGGAACAAGGACAACAGGCGTGTAACCACCAACAAGACCCAGTCTGGGAACCTATATAAATATAAATATATTTCCCAATACTCACTAGGGTGCTAAGCGACCCAATTCTACGAACCGCTCGTGTGCCTTTTTCCAGCAGACGGGCAGACCTCCGGTCCTTCTTTCGCTGAAGCAAACACAAAAGCAGGTGGGTTGGTGGAAGGAGGAATAAATGTATTTCAACTCCCTTATGACACCACAAGATGCCTCGGCCAGCTCAGAGGGACGTGACAGCTCCGTCGAGCACCCCAGGGCGACAGGAGGTCCTGCTGCTGCCTCGTCCCGGCTCCATCCTCAGCACCAGCGCTGTCACAAGCTGACATCCAGCCCCACTCCATCTCCATCCCTGGTTGTGCCCAAACTCGAGGGAAAAAAGCTCACATTAAGCTAAAAAACTCTTCCATGGGGCTGATAGCATGAGATGCGAAGCCCAAACCAGCATATCGTGGTGACCAGAAAGCTCCCGACACAACAGGACCACTTTCCAGCCAGCCAAAGCCTTGCCCAGCCCCCAGAAGGAGAACTCCCACCTCAATATTTCTCTATTTACCCCCAAAGGATGTGGATTTAAGTCTGTGCGTTTTTGAGATCACTGCAGGCTCCAAGCACTTACTTTGATGATGCAAAGCTTTTGTCAATAAAAGCTGAACAGCCTGGCAAGTGGGGAGAGAGGAGCCGCATTTCCCACTGTTGGAGGATATTTGTTTGCCAATTAGCCTTTTCCTGGAGAACAATAGTTCAATAAAAGCCTTGCTTTATTTTAATTCTTTTTTTTTCCCCTTCTCCCCCCTCAAGCCCTGCTCCTCCAATGAATATTTGGGCTCTGACTTTGATATATCGTATGCAAAGCCTCAGTGCTGAACTTTCCTTTTCACTGCTCCCCATTTCGGCGGTAATCCCTGGGGGGAGACGGGCTCTCCCGCTGTAAAACGGGGGAAGGAAGGCAGGTTTTTCCTCTCTTAAGCCTCTTAATTAATTTGGCACCACACACGGGATTTTTGAAGCCGTTCAGCAGCAAACACCCGCCTGCAGTACAGCAGCTCAGCAACGTCTGGGGCCAGCACCGCGGCAAAGGAATCGAGGAGCTACCAGCCAAGTCCCCGCTGGCCAATTTTGGGTCATGTTTGGGGATTTGGGGATTATCCATGCTTAAGGTGAGGCTACGAGAGCTCCTGGGTTTTATGCAGCTTGCGGTGTGCAGCAAGCTGGCTTTTGTCCTTTCAAAATGAAAAGTGGGTTGAAGCTGGTATAAACAGGAGACCTTACTGAAAGGGACCCTGATGGGCAGGTAGATCTCCAAGTAGTTCATTAAACTTCTGGTCCAGAAAGTGCCCAAAGCCAGCCAAACAGTTTCATTAGATCTATCAATTGCCCTACATGCCACGAGCCATGTGAAATGCTTATTTCCCTTTAAAGATTTTAAAATACTGACATTAATCCAAGGTGATTTCACCCCCTGAAGAATGAATTTGGGGTCGAGAATTCTTTGATAAAAACGTCTGATAGCAGAAATTCCCCACTGGCAACTCTCCTTGCAGCACAGCACTAATACCTCCCACTGCTCCAGCAGATGAGCACTGAAAAATAAGATACGTGAGCTCGCATCAGACACGCCGTGATGCTGCACAACTGCACAGAAATGGCTCGGGGAAATGAGAAGGGCTCCAGCGCTACGTCTGCTCCTAACCGGGCTGCTAAAAGCAGCAATTTTTATCACATTACACTAAAAGGCTGCTTGCATTTAAACATTAAAAAATAATAATAATAAAAAGCAGGCAAAACCAGCAGGCAAGTCTAATTGGAAGGCTTGATTGGATTTTTTATGCAACACAATCTAGACTATGGCAAAACCTCCGCTTCGAATAGGAGGGATGCTGGCTTCCCATCAGAGCTGCTCAAGCCCATCTCCTTATAATTCAGAGGAGCCAGCTTAATCAAGGCACACCGTTTTAATTGCCTAACTACCCTCCTCTCACTGACTGCAGAGAGCAAGGGCTCGCTCCGAACCCAGCCAACCCATCCGCCTCTGGGGATGGACGGGGCGATGGCCCTGCCCCTGCAGAGCATCCCAAGGGGAACATCTGTCCGGTGGAAATCCCAAGGGGATGCATTTAAAAATCAATATTGGCCATTTTAATGCTTAACCCAGGAAAGTATCAGCATCAGCAGCATCGATATAAACCAAATTTAAACACACTGAGTATGCGCACAGACCTTGGGTTTTTGTGCACTGATTTAGCCAAATCTGGTTTTACCCCATCCAGGTCCAAATGGGGCATCTGCGGCACTGCTAATGCTTCAGGCATCCTGTCTGTCTCATCTCTGGAGCTTCTTTGATGCAACGATGCTGTTCAAAACCCAAGCCTCTTCTCTTCATGAGCAAATGCTTCCAGTAAGGAAACTCCCTGTGAAGGTGCAAGATTGCAATGACAGCAGCCACCTCCCTGCCAAGGCTACATACAGAATTTTGTATTATTCTTTTTATTACTGTTTTTGCAGGTTTTCACATTGCACTCTCCACAAATTGCAATACAAAAGTTCTCACTCCTGTAGATATTTACACAGAGATCTCCCTGTTCATTAAATCTGGAAAACAAACAGCCTCATAACTGCGAAGAAATGCTTGAAAAAGTGACCCAAGGGTACCCCTATGAAGCTCAGACACCCTGAGAGAATATAACTGTGCTTGAAGCTTTTAATTTAATCTAATCTTTTGGAGATAGAAGACTCAGTGTTCCCTTCTTGGGACCAGCACCATTCCAGACACCCCACAAGCACAGAGGAACCTTCCCAGCTGCCACCGCAGGCACAAGCCTATGCTCAGAAAGCCACAATATCACCAGTTTCTCAATGGACACAGAATCACATTCTGCCCTCATCCATCACCCTGCCTGGGCAAATATCTCTTCAGCTCTGCAGAGATGCCCCGTGGTGCAACACCGCCGCTTTGCTCATCCTCACACATCTTCAAACCACGTTGCAGAGGCCTTCTCTCTTAGGGTTAGAGCCCACCTCTCTGGCCAGCAAAGCAAAAACCCTTCTCCCCATTGACACCAGAACAGTTAACTAGCAATCCAAAGCAATAAAGCGTCCTTTAGGCCTTCCACGTCCTCGTGGTGGAGGGGTATTGTAGAAGTCCTCACACCTGTACCCTGAGTAAGGCTTCATGGTACCACTGGTGATCAGAAGCTTGGGAACGTTCCTTCAAATTTCAGAAAGAATTCCTGGTTTCAGGGCGATCTATTGACCGACATCAGGTCCACCCAGCTCTCCAGTGACAAAGGGTCTCCCCATCACCCCAAAACACTCCCCAGATATTTCTTTAGCAGCTTTGAAGCAAAACAGCTCTCACAGCAAAGACAGTGACTGAGTTTCTGGCTGTGGTTTTCCATTCACTAGCTCACCAGATCTTTCATTACAGCCCAGACAACAATGCTCATGACGAAGCAGGGCCCAGCAGGTCTAACCGAGCCTGAAACCCAGCAAACTGACCTTTATTCCTCGATCTGAGCTTCACCATGCCCACACCACAAGGGTCAGGAGCCGGCCATTTGCTGCGGTCGCCTGGCACACACCGCACTTAACGGCCCTAATAACAAAAAGGCCCAGCAAAGCGAGCAGAGTCGCTGCTTCCTGGCTCAAGGGCTGTAACAGAGTGACACAGATACCCTCAGGTAATGTTTCTGATGTTTGGCCAGGAGACTGAGGTCGCTGCAGAGCCTGGCTGGGTGCTGCTGCTCTCTGCTCGGCCCAGCACCAGCCCAAGCGCTGCCTCCCTCCGGGCACCACTGGAGGCACCGTGCTGGGAAGGCCCTGAGAGCCTCTGTCCACCCTCTGCTGCAAAACAGGCTTGTATTTACCTCAGCCTCAATGTTTTCCTCCATGTTCAGCCCCGGCAGCACGCAGCACTGAATTTACACTTCAGTTTGGATGCCCCAAACCCTAATGACACACCTCAGGGTGAGAATTGCCCTGAGATCAGCCACTACCTCATATCAGTCCACAGGGGAAGTAAATTAAGTGGCTTTTGGATAACAAATCTTCACAGCCTTTTCTAGCAGATGAGCTGTAACATCACCACAAGAGCTTGAAGAAGCTGCCCATTGGGTTTAGGCACCTGAAACTCCAGATTCACTCCGCTACAGCCAGAGATTGCCACAGGGAGACAGCACACCCTGAAATAATTGCCTCTAAAGACAAAATCTTTCAAAATCCCATTAGTGCAGATTTTTAGAGTTGGCAGGAGCTGCCTGTCCCCATCTGCAACACGAGCTGTAAGAGCAGCAGGAGGGAGAAAAAGCATCTTACAGGCAATCACAGGCAATTTTTGCAGAGTGCCTCATGGGGGGAGCAACCCCTGCACCAAGAGGAGCACCCAAAGCACACCAACATCTCTTTATTAGATTTCAATACTCTTAAGGACACGTCACATGGATGAGGAATGAATGCTATGCAAATCCAGCCTGAGACTGCTCCCTGCCTAATCTACCTTTAGATTCAAATGCTTATTACCACGGCGTCTAATCAGGTAACGCGTAATAGGTGGGTTTAGCTTGGGCTCCAGACCATCGGCTGTGTTCTTATTTAGGAAAATGAGGTACCAAACGAAACAAACCAAAACAACACTGCAAAGAATTCAAGCTGTGGTGGAAAGCAGAGAGCAGAACGCAGGTACGGAACAAAGTATTGACACCTACCAGTAAAAACCAGGCAGATATGCAAACATTTGGCGGCTCACCAACACCACAGTGAGCACTGATTCCTGCTCACACCCCATGGCATCCCTGCAGGGATGCAGGTGGCTGGGCTTTGAGGGTCTCCCCCTTTCCCCTGTGGGATGTAAGGTGATGCAAGGCTCTCACACGCCCACACAGGACCCAGCTGCTGGCAGATGGCTCCCAGATGCAATGAGCCAGTCACACTGTGGCTTCCAGGCTACCAAAGCACTTTATGGCTGCTCTGGGCACCCACATCAGGGCTGCCACAGCCTGGGTAAGGTGTGCCAACCTTGAGCTGTTTGTTGGTTTGGGGAAGAAGGGGTTCCCCTGCTGCACTGGGACCTGCAGCAGGATGCAGGGACCATGAGGATGGCATTCCCTGAAGCCACCATCTCCCTGTTTGCTGGCAGCAGTCATGTAAAAGGGCTGGCCAACATCCTCTCTGCCCTTACCTGAACCAAGAAGGAGATTCATTTCCCTTCCAAATCTGCATACAGCCAGGTTGTCCAAGCTGTATGCCATCCCTGCTACCTCCAGGACACAGCCAACACCCCAACCTCTCACATCGTGTGGCCATGACACGCACCAGAAGCAACCCTAGGACACAGTACTCAACCTTGACAGGTCCTCCTCTCCATCTGCTGCTCAGCAGCCATGCTAACCCTTCCAGCGATGGAAGATGGCAAGATTTTCAACACTTGTTTTCAACATTGTCATACAATTTCCACCTTCAAGACACCAACTATCAGCAGCTTGTCCTCCCCTGCCTCCACAGCGTCACAGGTAATGGGGATGCAGGACACGCAGCATCCTTTGTGAATCTGTCCAACACTGCATGTATTAAGAAGCTCTCCTGCCAACAGCTGCTCTGCCTGCCGTGACAAATGGCACACAAACCCGCAAACAGATCCAGCAAAAGGGTTGAGAAATGCAAATATTGTTACCGGCCTCTAAAGTCACTACAAGCCTGCACTGACCCTGCGACGCTAAGGAAACCACACCTGGTGGGGGAAGCAGCACCACAAATACCAGAACTAACAAAGAGGAGGCTTGTGTCTGTGAGCCCAAGCAACATAAAGTACATTTATATTAAGGCTGCAAGATGAACTTACATTTATTAGGCATCAGAGAACCCACACGGGCAAACATCCCCCCCTGCAACACCTACGTGTCTGTGCAGTCCTGCAGCATGGGCCCTCCAGTGTCCTGTAACGTGGTAAATCCAACTAAAAGCACTCTTTATGGCTTGGATGTTCATAACATTTATGTATGTTCCCTGGCGTCCAGTACAGCCTGAGTTTTCATTGCATCCCTTCCCTTAATAAAAACCTCCACAACACCCTTCTGGCCTGAGCCCTGTTTTGACAGAACTTGTAGCAGCTCCACATATTGGAGATGAAAAATCAATCTGGAAGTGAGGACAAAACCCATCGATGGACGTCATGAATTGTCAGTGGGGAAGGAGGAGCAGATGTACAGAGTGACTTGAAGGTTTCCTTTCATTAGGAAACTACGCTAAAACCATAGGTTAATTTTAAATGATGCACTTTATTACTGTGGAAGGCAAGGCAGCTGATATTCTGCCTCTCAGGCACATGTATTCTGTGCTTCATAACCTACCAACTAAATATTCAAATGCTTTGAAAGAAGAAGAAAAACAAACCCAAATGAACCGGAGGTTGCAGCTTAGAGCATTTTCACAAGCCTTTTCAGTGACCAAGCTGGATGGTGGTGAGGGCTGGCCCTCCAGCTCTGCTCCTCACCACCTCCTCCAGCTCATGGCAGCACCCAGAGCAAATCTGGGGGACTTTTTCCCATGCTCCTGCAGCCGAGGTGACAGTGGGGAAGGTTGGATGTGCCATGCCCCCACACAGCCCAGCCCATGGCACTGATGGAAGAAATCCTTTGCTGGACTCCCCAGGCAAGGACATGGTGGAGATGCTTGTGGGGGCTCCTTCCTAGCACCAACAAACCATGCAAACACTATTTACCAGGTCATAGGGCCTAAACACCCCAACAATGTCACACCCATTTGTGAGTCAAAAAAGAAAGCTGACATTCCCCTATTCATAACCATTGTCACTTCTGGACCTCTGACTACAACAGCCTCTGGGACCAGCTCACTCCCACAGATGTCTCAGAGAAGTTCCTTCATCCCGCTGCAGCACGGGACCCATGGACAGTCCACACACACATATTTCCAAGAGGAAAAAAAATCATTCAAAGCCTCCAAAGCTGCATTTTTGATCATTCATTGTGGAGCTGTGGATAACACACATGCGAAGAGCATGGTTTGCTCATGAAAAAACAGGATGGCAACCTACTTAAGATGTAAAAATAATTTGATGAATAAGTATATTTAGATTTATAACCTCACAGCAGCTTTATTTATAGGGATGCCAATCACTTTTACACGGATATAAAACGGGCTGGCAGCATGCCTTCCACTATATCCAGAAACCCATCTGTAACAAATCTAAGCCGTGATATCTCTGCATACATTTGGCCAAACAATAATGCTGCCTGCCATCTTGACTTTAAATGTACAGATGGACCGGGGGGGTGCTCTCCAAGCCTGCCACATGGCCAAAGATGGACACGTTTTGCTTTTACCTACTAGAAACCAGGGGAAAGTAGGAGATGAAGGAAAACCAGTCAACGTGGGCCACATGGATATTAACACTGATACAATGCTGGGTGGAAAGCGAGCCAGCATGCAGCTGGGTACAGGTGAACCTCTCGCTGAAATTGGAAGCAATAAGCTGGGGAAAAAAAGAGCCACTGGAGTTTTATAGCACCTTTGAAAGGCGAGGGATTAAGCCTGGGCTCTTGTGTGTTGTCTTTTCAATCCACCACTTGAAACACAAAGCTAGGACAGAGGAAGATGCACGAGAAACTAATTGAAAGCCACGACTCGTTTTTCAGTCTCAAAGCAGACAAGGATTTCTCCTGATGCTCCTCCTCTGCCACCACTGCAGCTTCATCTAAAGCCTGCACAGGTCAAGGAGAGAGGCTGCCAATGATTTCCACGGGTTTGGCATCACAACCAGCTGGAGATGCAAGCCCAAGGCATCCCAAACTACCCGGTGTTGTCGTGGTGGGTTTGGTATTTTTTCTTATTGTTTTTACCTTCTGGAGAATGGCTTTCATTCTGAACACTCATGTCTGCTTCACAAGAAACAAAGCAAAAACTGCTCTGCATCCAGTGATACATCTGGGATCTGGTTGTCGCAGACATAGGGAGAAGCAAGGGACGGCTCCACGCAGGAGACCTTTCCCGTGGAAGCTGCAGTATTACGGCAAATGCCAAGGCAGAAAATGTTACTCTGCACTATCACTTTGAGTGGCTCTGGGAACAAACCCAGCATTCATTAACAACACTCATTCAGCAAATGATTTGAATAAGCTGAGAAGGGCTCTCTCACAGCCTGACAGCATAAGTTGATAGATTTCTGCCTCTGCTCCTTAAAAAGTTATGAGAAAACAACTCCCACCAAACACGATCACCTTCCAGTTCAATGAGTGGATTTACTTGACCCTGCTGTGGGGACAAGGCAACCTTTCGAGGTCCCTTCCATCCCGATTTCAATGCCATTTTATACCACAAACTGTTTACAGGCTGGCATTTGCTCTGATTCATACTCGGAAATAAATATGTCTAAAAAGTAATTGATGGAAAGGAAAAACAGAAACACAACAGCAGTTTTCTCCCCTCTCACAAAGAAAAAGCAAAGGAAAACAACCAGACGTGGAGCCATGACATCCTCAATTCAAATGTTTTCCAAAACATTTCCAAATGTTTTCCAAAACTTCCAGCTGAAGCTCTCACAGCTAAGCTGTGACTCTGTCAGGGCCCGGGGCTACGTTTGCAGCTCACGACGTGTTTCAGCACAGCGTGACGGTGCGCCGGGGCACGCACCGGGATGGTTGGAGATGCCTTCCTGGTAACTCACTTGCCAAAACACAACCAAGACCCTTGTGCAAAAAATGCAGTGTTTCAAAGGAAAACTGCCCCTTTCTCCATGGGGCCTCTTCCATTGTGATGGAGCTTGATTGCCATGTGGACATTCGGGAAGGGTCGGTGGATGCATGTGGCCAGATGTCCTCACCTTTATGGCAGGCTTTGGGTTTATTCCGAGCACCTTGGGAAATCATTTCTCTGCCTCTGATCCTTGCAAAATGCTTAGAAAATGAAAAGAGAAAAACATGAATTTTCTACACTTCAGCTAGAAATGCTGAGGTTCCTTCTGAACGTGTGTGTTTGTGGTTATCACACAACCAAAGCTCAGGCGTTTGAGGGAGGCACTGGTCTGAGTGCCATGGGAGGAGGTGATCGCGCTCCTGCAGCCAAACCTCCCCCCTGCTGCCACGCCGGCTTCCACCCGTGCCAAGAACCCTGTCAGAAATGGCAGGGTCCATAAGCCAGAGCCTCGGAAGTCCTTCAAAGTCCAAAGCTGATTTCCATCTCTTTCAACTTGCTTCTGGACACAATCAAACCCCAAAGGAGGCTGCTTTCCAAAGGAGCCCTATCAAGTGTACGTGGGCTTTAGATTAGATTTTCTGTAGAAAAGAAAAAAGCCTTGCTCGAGGATGATAAAGTCTAGACACCACAATATATTTTCCATCTGATGCAGCAAGCCTAAAAAGCCCTCCCTTGATCTCAGACTGCCATGATCAAAGCCATTATCCCATTCGGAGCCCTTCTGAAACTTTAGCTTCCAAATGTGCAAGTTATTTTTAAAATCTAAACCAGGCCAAGCCTCTTGTTTGGAGTTTTACGAGGAAAATGGGGTGTGCTCGTCCCAGACCTTCCCCCCGCATCCGCGAGCGGCCGGCGGTCAGCCCGCACACACTGGGGGGACACAGCCCATCTCCCCATGGCGGACACAGAGGCGAACATTCCCCATCCTTGACTGAGATGAAAGTTTTTGGAGAGCACCCGCATCAGACGGTGCCATGTGGCGAGCGCCAAGCCTGGTGTGCGGTGGCCACCGCTGCGGAGGGGACCCGTGGTCAGTCCCTACGGCCAAGGCTTGCAGCGGCCAAGCTGGGAGAAATCAAGGGACGAGAGTGACGAGGAGCATGGGGACATCTGGAAGGGTATTTTGAAAGCACATAGGTACCAAGCTGTATCTCCTGTGTCCCGAGGCAGAGATGGTTTTGAAAACAGATGGGGACAGGAGGTGATTCCCTCCATGGAGGGGAAAGGAGAGCAGCACAGAGCACTCACTCGCTCCAAAGCTATTTAGTAGCCAAATTTATGTACCTAGTGAGTGCTTCACTTCGCTAAGCAGCTTTACAGCATTAACACTATAAACGAGCCGAGTTGCATCCATTTCCTCCCAGCACCCACTTTGAAGGCCCTGCTCACCTCCCTTCCCTCTTCACTCCCCATTTCCACTCTTCCTCCACTCCCAGCACCTCTGTGCCTCCTTCCACCTCTCCCTCAGCCCAACCTCTGCCCAAACGCCACCACAGCAGACCTGGGAAAGCCACAGTGAAGCAAGCAGGCAAGCGTGGAGAGGGGCTAGAGACCCTCCATCCCCACTGGCCTTGGGCAGCCAACAGCAGCGCTACTCATCGCATGTCGTGGGTGCTTCAGGAGGCGTTGTTAGAAAGAGGAGCCCACCACCAGCTTTCTGCCTGGGTCAACATCATGGAAAAATTCTGTTTGACAGCCTTCCTTAAGGGTATTTCTGTCACACTGGACATTTCTCACCTGAGCAGAAAGGGTGAGGGCAACAGCAACCAGGCAGCACTGGCTGTGAGAGCCGAGCAGAATCCCTCTAACGTCACTGTCACCTCCGGTGGAGAAACCACGGCCATCGGGGCCGGGATCGTGCCAATGTTACACAAAGAACAAGTTAAAAGCTGTCAGAGGGGCAACTTCTCTTTGAAAAGTGGCTGTGCTGACAAGGAAATGGAAATGCTTACCCCCAACACTAGCTCTGCTGTGGCACAAGGCCCAACATATGTCCCAGTGCAGTGGTTTGGGATCATCTCAGAACCACAGGGTGCTTTGTGTTGGCAGGGACCTCACAGCCCATCTAATCCCAGCCCCTGCCATGGGCACAACCCCTGCCCCCAGCCCAGGCTGCCCCCAGCCCCATCCAGCCTGGCCTTGGGCACTGCCAGGGATGGGGCAGCCACAGCTCCTCGGGGCAGCATGCGCCAGGGCCTTACTGCCCTCAGCACGAAAAACATCTTCCTTATAACCACAGGAATTACAGCCTTCCCCGGTTAGTGCAGAGAGGAGATGGACTTTGAGCTCAGCCTGCTCATGAGCAAGTTTTCCTAGCTCTGAAGCCACCGAGGCCAGGCAGATGCTGACGGCCCCACCTCGCACTCGCACCGGCCTCTTCCCTTGCATGGGAAGGCAGGGAGCGAAGCCACGCCACGCATCCGTAATCCTCGACAGGGGCTAATTAAACTGCAGTTACTGACCTCAGGACAGAAGCCAGCCAGAGAAAATTTATGGCCTGCATCACATGGGCGAGCGGAGGAGCTGATGGGATGGAGGCTTCGGGGTTTAAAAGGCTGCGGGACTACATCCATCACCAGGAGCAGCGCGCACCCCGCACCCTCAGCCCCGAGGGTCACACACGGGATATCTGACGCGATAAATTAGGCGGCTGACGAGCCAGCATCGTGACTGCTGACTACTAGCATGGTTTCCCAAGAAAGCAAAACCGAAGGAAAGAGGCATATTATTGAGCCCCACGCATTGTCCTCTGTGCCACCACCAGTATCGCTCTGGCCCCTCTGCACAGGCTGCTCTCGGGACCACAGTGATAAATATTGAAGGAAAACAGGCACATCATTCACTTAGGCTCCGTGCATGAATCGGGGGTGGCCCCAGCACCACACCTGTCTCATGGTGAGGTTTTCCAGCCCTCTTTTCCTGTTTTTCAGTGTTTTTTCTGTATCGTTCTTGCATTAGGGAGCGGAGAAATGTATACCCCAGTCTTCCCTTCCAAAACCCTAAGTAAAAATAAAAGCTGGAAACCAGCTGGATTGCCAGGCTTGGCAAACTTGTAGCACTAATCCAATTCCAGGCAGAACTGTGACTTTTATAAGGGACACCACCGAATGAAGGAGGCAAAGGCATAACTGTACAAGGGAAAGCAAACACCCTTTATTCCTGCAAAGACATTTTTCTCCCTCAAAACGACACCAAGTAACACAGACCCTGCCAGTTTACAGGGGTATACACCAAGGCTTGGCTGAAAGCAGGCTCATTAAGCTGGCTGGGTCGTTAAGCGCCAATCAAAACAGGCAGTCCTCTGATCATCACATGAGGGGTTGCGAACCAAACACTTAAATCAGGGAAATCACCAGCAGGGAAAATCTTTCCAACCCCCCGCCCCTCAGGCAAAATCCACCACCACCACCCCCTTTTTATTTACTTACATAAGCAGCATGACAGATAACTTGGAGGAAATCAGATGCTTAATGATTAAGCGACACTCAGGCAGCACTCTGAAAGATAAATACGCCCTTTGGAAACCCTGCAACAAAAACAGAAGGTATAAACAGACAGTAACTAATTATTCTGATTAAATCTTGGAAGACCTGAAATACCCGACCCGGCCAGACTGCAGCAGAACAAAGCCAGTGTGTGCCTGCGCTGCTCGCAAAAAAATCAGTCACACCCTTTCCAAAAGAATTCGCAAAAATAAATGCGAGTGCTTTTTGTTTGCATGCGTGTTCCTGAAGGTCTGCGCCGATAGGAAACCTCTGCAGTACCCCGGGGGGATCCGTTGCCATCAGCTAAAATTAGACATCAAGGAAAGCAAAGTTCCCCGAGCGGGTAAACACGGGGCTGTTTCTCCAGTGTGCACTCGCACGGCGAAGCTCCCACCACTCGCTTTGGGAGTGGCACGCTGGGCTTTTCCTCCCCTAAAGGCCATCGAAACCAAAAATGGAGTTGTTTTTTTTTTTGTTTGTTTGTTTGGTTTTTTTGGATTAAAAGAAATTAAGGGAAATAAATAAGGCGTGCTCCCGGGGAGAAGCAGAGGGGGCAGGAGCACACGGATGGGTGGTGTGCTGAGATGCGATGGGATGCTTGTTGCAGTGCCAGGGCACCTGCAGAGCCCCCCAGCATCTTGCCCAGCACCACGGGCACAGAAAAAGGCTCCTGATTTATCGTGGTCCATGAGCACAGCACCAGGAGCCTCTGGTACAGCAGACACGGCACCCAGAGAAGGGCAAGGGGATCCGCTCGGCAGACACACCACCCCGCTCTCCTTGCCTCGGAGGAAAAACTTCATTTTCCTTCCCCCTTTCTCTCTGCCCTCCCCCACCACAGTAAATACCAGCGAAGCTCGGGGGAATATTTAATCTCAAACCTCAGTAATCAATCAGTTCGCCCTTGCACGCCAGGAAGAGTTGCAGCATTAAGCACCAAATCCCCTTTCTATTCAGCAATACCACGTTTTAATTACGTACATAAAATTTGCCTTTTAACATAAATCTCGAACGGATCCTGCCAGACCTGGCGGTGGGTGGGGAGGGACACGGTGCCAGGGGAAGAACACGGGGACAGGGGGAGGACGGGGAGGAGAAACCAGGGTGGCAATTATTGGAAATGACAACTTTAAACGGCTGCTCTGGTTTGCTGCGGGCACGACGATGCTTTGACCTTGGGTTTGCTCCTCACTCAAAGAGGATGGGCAGCAGCCACCCCAGAAATCAGCGATCCCACAGCCAGCCCCAGCACCACGAGCTGCATCCCTTTCATTGCCACTCGCCAACACGTGTGATGGAAAACGGGGACAGCAAGCACAAAAAGCCTCTCCAGCTAGGTTTGAGGAGGTTTAGGATGACTCCCTGCTAACATTTGTTCCTTCCCAAGTGCAAGCATCGCCAAACCGACGGGACCATCACACGGCTGCCAGCCCTCCCTGGCACCACATCCCAAGTGACATGGCTCACAAACAGTGATGTTAAAAACCGATATGTTTTAAATACTCACACACACACAGACTTTTCCAATATCGAGGAACAAAAGACGGGACATCCTGCTGAACCATCGTGTGCAGCTCGGCTGCTCTCTGCAGCGACGAAGGAAATCAGAACCAGAGCCCACGCGCACACCCGCTCACCACGGCGTGTTTTGGCTCTGGGAACATTTCTGGGTCCCCCCAACGCAAGCTCTGATCTGCAAGAGCTGCAAAATGATCTTGCAGCCGTCCTGACTGAGGAGCAGAGGGCCCTTGGGTGCATGGGCAGTCCGGAGCAGTGGGCTCAACAGCTCTGATGTGCCCAAACCAGCACCGCAGCACGAGGAGAGGCCAGAAAACACCTCCTGCACACAGCAGGGAGCTTCTGCCCCTCTGTGCAAAACGAAACACCCCAAAAACCCACTGCGAGGAGAAGGAAGCAAGGTCAGGTCCCGGTGCTTGGCCGTTGGATGAACCCACCCGTGACTGCCGCTCCTGCCCCGCTGGATCGCGACGCTCCGATGCTCGGATAAGGCAACAGAAACAAGCTCGGGTTTGGGGATGGCGGTGTTATCTTTGACTTCTTTACACGTAGCAAAACTGTGGTTTTGAACCCTGTTCTTCCAGGCACGTCCCACGGCAGGCTCCTGAAGCAAACATGCGTGTATCGCTTTCAAAGGACGCACGCTCCCTGGCTCGCAGAAGCAGTTTTCGGAAGGGGATGTGGTGCGGTGCAACGGGAATTTTCCGATTCCTCCCGACAGGAAATGCCACGCCGAGATCTGAAAGGCAAATTTACCTGCAAGAGACTCCTGCGCCCCGGTTTCCTTCAAAAGGAGATCGCTCCCTCCCCCCTTTATTTTTGGCTTCGCTTTCCCCGGGACTTGTAACATCAGGAATTGCTTGGCACAGGGACAAATTCCTCAAGCTCCACACGCATACCTAGAGAAACTGTTTCGCTTACAGCCGCCCTGATCCCTTCAGCCCACGCTGGTAGATGCTCACTTAGGAGGGACCAGGCAGGGCCGGAGACCTTCAGCATGCTCCCCAAAGAGCAGGGCTTCGTGGTGCAGTTCAGGATGGAGGCACTCGGTATCTGGAGCAAGCTAAACCTCCCAGGCACAGAAGCAAGGATGAATTCATTGATTCACGGAAAACGTCCTTCTAAATTACTTCTTTCGGAGCAGCAGGACTAGACAAAATGAGGGCTATCGGGCTGGGCTGGCAGCAGCACCACAGGAGCATCAGCACTGGAGAGCACTCGTCTGGCTTCAGCTCCCAGGTGCGTGCTCGTCGCCAGGCTGAGAGCCGCTGGATGCTCACCGCCGCCTCCCTGACAAAGCGACGTACTCTTGAATTTTTCAGTTTCTCGAATAAAAGGCAAGAGGAGCTCTTGTATTATCACAGCACAAAGCATTTTCCCCAGCTCCTGTGCATTTGCGGCACTTCTGCGCGCTCTTACATCAGCCAAACCAGCCCCTTCCAACGCCGATGCCAGGACCTGCTGCCAGCCCGCTGCGTGCCCATGGCTGGAGCCACCGCTTCCCAGGCAGATACAGCAACATTAAAAAGGCTTTTGTAGCAGTGACTGAAGCTTATCAAGACTTGAACCACCGTCCACAGCTCCAAATCATCTTCTGGAACTATTTACCGAGCCCTCATTTTCAGCTCATCTGCCAGTTTGTAAGTCAGCACCAACCTGAGATCTATTTTTACAAGCATCAGCAAAGACGCTGAGCAACGACGGATGTGCTCCCGCAGGATTATACCTGCAAGAAGTGCTGCGGGAATGCCTCTACCTCTCACAAATTCCCCCCGCTGGTCATATTAAAACCACAACGAACCCCAGTGCCCTGTTTGGGGATGGTGGGGAGGAAATGTCGCCTTTACAAAGCAAGGATGGAGGGACGAGGACGGAGCACGAGCCCCCACCCACTGCAGGTGGCACCCTGGCCACAAGCTGCTCTGCTCCCGAGCACCTGCCAAGCACAAACCATGCTGTTGTTGGAAAGCCATCCCCTTGTTTTCTTTACCACCTTACTCACACGAGTTGACTTTCCAAGGGTAAGAAGTCAACGAGTTGACCTTTCAAGGGTAAAGCTGAATCCTCCCGCATTTGTCTAAGAATTGCCTCTCCCGCCCATTTTTAAGATAAATTAAGGATAAGACCCTGCTCTCTGTTCAGGTCACCAGCTTCTTCTTGTAGGTACCACGACGTGTATTAATATTATCCATTTATATGATATCCACAGCTCTTATTGCCCCGGGTGGCTGCTGGGAGAGCCGGGGCTGGCACCGCGCTGCCAGCACACGCGCAGATAAGGGGCGACGCCGGCTGCCGAGGTCGAGCGTGGTCACACACTCCAGATAAGCAAACGGGAAGCTGGGTTTCAAAGCACAGCACCGACATGCAGAGCAAGCAGTCACGGACGGCTCGCAACCCTCTCACCACTTATTTAGCTCAGAAGCTGCCTCCATTGGAGACCCCGAAGCTGTTTTGTTAAAGCCCTCCCGACGAGCTCCCTGCTTGGCCATTCTGAAGCCTGCAATGTAGAGGGCTGGAAAGAAAAGGCAGCTCTACTCTGAAGCTGGCCCTGGCACATCTTGGGGAAGATGTGGCAGCACTTTTCACCTGCTGTGAATTTTTGGTCTCTCTAGGCCTCCTGGAAGCCCAAACGCAGAGGAATCTTGGACGCTATCCTACAAGACAAGCCTCAGGAGGTGAACTACATACACTACATTCCCCCACTGGTGTTTAATTCCCCTTTTTACCTTCCCAGACAAAAAGACTCCATCACTGCTCAAGCTGACCAACAGCTTTTTATTCCTTGGCATCCACAAATAGTCGACTGCTACCTGTGGGAGGCCTGCAGCAGCAGAGACCTTTCTTCATCCTGCCCTCCTCTCCATCCCGAAGCCTCTAGCCATGCCCAGGAAGCCGCGGCGTGGCCACCAAACCCTAAAACATGCAACATCAATAAAAGCTTATGGCCATGCAGCAAGACCAACTGCTTCTAAAACCCACATCGCCCTGAGCTAGAGACGTCCACGCAGCTGCCTGTCCCCACATCTTGGCCACCAGGACGGCCCAGCCATGGGCTAGCAGGAGGCAGCAGCACCTTGCCCGTGGGGTGTCCTCTCCCCACCAAGTCCCGGCATGGGATTCTCCTCCTGGGCCTGTTTGGAGCTGCTTTGCATAATCGAAATCAGAGTTGGCCGCAGTAACCACGTCTTCAAGGGTGTATTTAACTCAAATGGAAGACAAAGGGGTTTGGGTCCACCGCAGATTAAAGGAGCTCAGCCTGGTTCCATTAGGAGCTCCCGGCTGCCCCGAGCACGTCTCAGACAAACGCGCTCCTTGCAGCTCCGCAGCTCGGTGGCCTCCGGAGGAGGAAGAGAGGCTCCTGCAAGGCTTTGACAGGGGAAACGCACAGCGAAGAGGTGGTGGAGTAGGTCCAACAGGTTCTCCAAGCCTCGGGCACGGCGCAGTCTCACCGGGGTTGCTGTCATCCGTCTGGACCCCGCGATGAGGCGCGGTGACCTCCGCGGCTCCTCCAGCCCCAAGGGAGGAAGAGGAGGAGCCGGGACAGCGGGAGGAGGATGAGGACATTTCCCTCCTGGTCTTCAGCCGCTCTGCTCCGGGGCAAGGCTTGTTTTCCCTGCCTAATTTCCACCCGTAACGTTTCATCCCCCGGCTCCTCCACCGCGGTCACAACACGCAGATGCGACCGAAGACACGGTTATTTTTACATTTTCCCCCCGGGACGCCACATCAAGTGCCACGTCACGTCAGATCACGGTGCCGCCTCGCCGCCAGCTCCATCGCAGCCTAGCCGATCACCAAAACGATCTCACGCTTTTGGGTCTTTTTCTTGAGGTTTTCGGGCCTGGCCACGTCGAAATGCACCGAAGCCCACGTACCACGTGGAGGAGGACCAATGTGCCAGCATCAGGGATTTCTTTAAACCCTGATCTCTGGGCACTTTTATACAGGGAGGAAAATCCCAACACTCCCACAGGTAATTGAAAAGCTTCCAGGCTTTAAAGAGTCGTGGTGCCGTGATGCTCCTGCTCCGTGCCAGGGCAGTGACACGGTGGCCACCAGGAGGGTGGGGATGGGGAAAATTGGGTCCTTTTGAACAAAAGGAGCAGTTTGCTCAGTGTTTCATTCCCCTCCTTCCCTTCAGGTTATGCTTCCCACCATCCGGGCACACCAGAGCAGCCTCGTGTTCACCAGAGAAGATAATAGGTCTTGTGCTGCTTCTCTGCAGTTGCTTTAGAAATGGAGTTAATAAACAAAGAAATAATGAAGGTCTGCACCCTAAAAGCACGCCACAGCCCTTCCCCCGCCAACATCTCCCCAAGCAGAGCGCAAATCCAGCTGCTCCACAATCTTATCTCGACGCAGAAACAGCCTGGGAGGAGATACAAGGGTTCCCTGAAGGCACGGTTTATTAAAGGCATCTTTATTTAGCTGCTTTTCTTCAAAAACACTGCACGAAAGCGCCGCTCCCAGATGGGTTTTCACTGCTGTAGCAGGGCAAGCCAGCAGCAAACCCCATCGAGGCAGGGATGTGGGGACGGGTCCCCCCTGCAGCCTGCCACCCACACCTGGAAAGCTGCTGGGCTCCTTCCCAGGCTAAAAAGCAGCCCGGGACCAGGGAACACGGCCAGCCCACGGCACTTCCAGGCACCTAAAGACTGCAGGAAACCTGCTCAGAGCCACCTGGAGCTCAGGGGACGTGCACCGATGGGTGTTCCGTGGTAATGCAGCCCACGGAAAGCTCCCAATTTGCTCAGCAGCTTTGCATCTGTCCCCTGGCTGTGTACACAGTCACCGGGCTTTGCACACCCGTAGCCAAACGCACTTAACGCCAGGCTTCAAGAAACACAGAGCTACAAACCCACGGAACAAAGAGGCGCCGGTGTGCACACATCCCCGGGAACTGCCCTGCAACCACCGCTGCTTATTTATCCAACACGCGATCTTTACACGTCGAGCTATTTTAATCCCACCCGCTATTAATGGATGTAAAAGGCGGTTGGGCAAGGCGTTCGACGAAAATCTCATTTAGAGATCAAGACAAGCTTAATTGGTTTCTAGCCAGACCCGCACAAAGATGGGTTACTCCACAAATACAGTTGCTAATCTGCCCATTATACTCCGTAAGACCCCACTGACAAAGAAAAAGGGGGAAAAAAAAAGGGAAAAAAAAAGACAAGACGCACAAAGGAACGCGGGGTTCTGAGCACGCTACTTGGAACAAGGCGCAAATTGGGGGAAAAAAGCTGGGGATCCTGCAATAACAAGGGGTTTACTCTTTTTTGAGGAAAAGGAAGAAGCAAGCAGTAAACAAGACAACAAAACGCAGTCTAATGCAGATCGAATGTGCGTTTTCCCCCTCGCCATGCACGGCCACCATCCACGTCGGTGTGTTGGAGAGCGTTCCCAGCCGCTATTGTTCCCGCAGGTCTGCAGCAGCAAGGGGAAAAGGCAAGGCGGCCGAGGAAATGTCACTTCACGAGTGGCGGAGCTGAAAGGACGGAGAGCCTTGGGATTAGAAAGCTCACAGCACCGAAGCCCTGGAGAGCTGAATTCACTTCCTCACTCGGCTGCGAAAAAAAATAATCATTAAAAAAAAAAGCGAGTTTCCTGTGTGATCACATCCTAGATGATTTATTCGCGTATCTGGTGTTGAAAACCGAGGGGAGGGGGGGGAAAGGAAGCAGGAGGAGGAAGGGGAAGAGTCGATCCTGTGGGTTTTTAATAGGCTTGGGGTTGACTGAGCACCGCAGCGGCTCAGCTCCCGGCCCAGGGCGCGGATCCTGCCCTGGGAATCGCCGGCCAGGGCTGCGAAGGCAGCGGCAGCAGCGCAGGTAGCGAGGTGATGAGAGGGCTCTTTGCTTCCAGCCTTGTGCAACAGCCCGAGACTCCCTGCTCCGGCGTAGGAGGCCTGTTTATTTCTTCGGATGCCAGCCAGTTTTGCTGGGTGGGAAGAGCTGCACCCCAGGGAGAGGGGAGCTCCCGGTGCTGCGGCGGGCTGGAGCCCTGCGAGGAAGGCGATTGCAAGCTTTAAAGGGCTCGGCTGATGCCCCAAGCACCCGCTGTCGTGCTGGGACCTTCACAGCACGGTCCTCGGGGCGTTTCTGCAAGGGGCAGATTGCAATTCTGCACAGCTCCGCAGCGTGGGTGGGCTCGCTATAGGGCAGAGAGCCGGAGCGCGGCCCAGAGGCTGGGTCCAGCCTCCCCAGGGCATTATCTGACAAGGCAAACGTTGGATGTGCTTTTAATCCCCTGCTTGGAGAAAGGAGCACCCATTTTTCATGGGTCCTTCTCCCCCCATCCCGTGACAGCTCAGCCTTTGCGTCCTCGGCTCCCCAGCCGCTCCGACACCCCGCAGCATGGTGACACCAGGCCCCGCAGCCGCGGTCTGTCCTCCGGATTCAGCCCAAAACACGATGCAAAGGGAACAAAAAGGGGACACGAGGCAACCGAGCTACACGGCAGCACCCTCTGCATGCAAAGCGCTTCGGCGTTAGGTCGAGGTACAACAGCAGGGCTTCCCCACACGCACCGCAGCGCCGTGCTCTCATGCCCCCGTCAGCTGGTCCAGCCTCGGCCCAAAGGCAGCGGAGTTTCATCTGACGCAACTGGTAGCCACCTCCTGGAAATCCACCCGACGATTATTGCCGGGTTAAAGTCCTTCTTACACGCTTTTTGCTCATGCGGAAACGTGTTGGGCGATAGGATGGCTTGAAGAACCAGGGACAGGCTGTACGTATGGACCTGCTGAAGGAAGTCGTGCCATGCCGACCAAGGACACCGCTCGGTCTCGTGCCTACACAATCCACAGCAGACCCCATCACAGGTCGCATCCGAACACACCATCATCACCGCCGCATCGCTCACGATGAAGAACTGGCGAATGTTGAACTCGGCGAGTGGAAGAACAGCATTTAGTACAAAAGTAAATGCACAAAACCATGAGCACCAAGACTTGCCTCCAACTCCAGATCCAAAAGTAAGCTGTCTGTAGGGATTAAAGCGTTTAGCACACTCCAGAAATTTTCCCTGACATCTTTTTGCTCTGTGTAATGGGGAGGAGGGACTTCTTGCAGCTCCAGAGCCACCAGCGATTTCACATGTGATTTCCCAGACAGCAGTCTGCGCCGAAGATAAAAGGAGCTGGAGTTTAAAAAGGGAACTGAGTTGTCCCCGGGGAGCCTCCAGCCGCTTTGTGGGACGCATCCGTAACGAGGGGACGGTGACGAAGGGAGTGCCGTGTCAGGTCTCAAAGCCAACCTCTTCCTGCCAGAGAGTTTCAGTAAGCAAATGCCTTACGTAAAATAGCTGTCAGGACAGACATCTGAAGCGTCGCCTCTTGTAAACAGGGTTGCTCTGGAGGCACGGGGGATTAGAGCAGTTCAAACAGTCCTCGGCGTGACTTACCGGAGCGGATTTGTGACTTCAGCTTTCCTGCTGCCCAGCTCTCGCCTGGCACCGCCAAGCAACACCCAGGATAACACCCCAGACCTTCGACCCCACCAACAGCCCTGCACGATAGCAGGGGCAGGTAATGGGAGAAGCCCCAAACTCCAGAAGAAAACCCCAAGCTGGGCAGGGGCACAGCAGTCGAGCGCTGTGCGAGCAGCACGGTGCCAACCCAACGGGGTGGCCGAAAATCCAAAATCTCCCCATCCAAAAGGAGGGGAGAGCTTGGCACAAGCAGGCTTGCAGCCCCTTGCAAGCATCCTCGAAGGAAATTGCTGCACAGGTCCTCAGCTACTGCGGGCTCTCCAGGACAGAAGTTTTGCATATTGGTGGGGAGCCCAGCTGCTGCTGTTTGGTGCAAAACCCCCCCAAAACCAGGCTCTGAGCAGCACAGACCTGGGCTGTTTCCCCCACCTCACGGGGCCGATAAATTAACTGTGCCTTCCCCCTCTTTCTATCACCGGTGTTTGGCTGCTGATGGGTTGTTTGAAGCTGTGCACGACCCATTTCCAGCCAGGGCTTTGCTCACGCAAGAAAGGACGTGGAGTCCCATTGCAAAACTCCCGGTGCCAGCCTGGGAGTTCACCCTCTCGTAAAAATGCTTGAACTCTGCCGGCGCAGCCCGGCGAGGGACAGCCCGGGCTTTGGGGCAGTTAAGCCGTGCACACACGAAGACATGATTCAGGTGAGCAGCATGCAGCTGGGAGCGCATAGCTAAGTAATGCTCACCCGAAGGAATGCGGGAGGCGCAACAAGAAGCCACTTGTCTGGCATGGCGAAGAGCCCTGCAATAATCCGCGCGGCCCCGCCAGCGCCGAGGAGCCCGGCTCTCCGCGGGACGAGGCCACCAGCACCACAATCCCACCAGGACGGGCAGCGGGCAGGCTCAGGAGGACGAGGACACCTCCAAACCAACAACACGCCACCCCTCCCTGAGCACTTTACGCAGGCACCGCTGCGTGTCCTCAGTGCCAAGTCCGGAGGAGCTCAGAACCAGAGCTCCAAAACAACTTGGAAGCAGCCAAAAAATAGCAAACCAACCACCCTGTCCTTCAGGAAGGCACAAAAAGTGATCAAATGAGCACCAGCAACTGAGTTCCAATGCTCTAATGCCGTGCCACCAGCCAGCTCCACCGCCGTGATGGACCCGCAGTGGCACAGACCCTGCCACCACAACGGCCCCTCCGGTGGGTGTCAGCAATGTTCTGCACCATCTGTCAAAGCCTGTCAATGCAGCCTGGTCAACGAGCAGCTTAATTTATTACCTTAACGAGTCACGATAATAATGACTCATCAATGAGAGCCAGCAGGTTGGGCCACCCCATCCATCTGGCTGATTTAGGAAGTGACTTCCCAGCGCAGGTGCTCCCGGCAGCACAAAGCCCTTTCATTCAGCCAACTCCGAACAAAAGCCGGAGGCCGAGGACTGAACGCCGGAGGAAGCGCTACCGAAGCAGGGTGAGCGGTGATTCACGTGGAGCACGCAGAGGTTGCTCCCGAGCTCGGCGCGGGGCAGGACACCCTTAGCGTGACCCCACCTGACTTCACCACCAGGAAAGCACGGGCAGATGCTGCTCGGATGATTTCCTGCATTATTTTGTGCTGTTGTAATGCAGGTGGCCGGTGTGCAGACCACACCGCTCAGGGAACAAAGCCCTGTCGGCTTACCTCATGAAAGTCTCCAGGTAACCGAGCCCGTATTTACGGCGTGCCAGGCTGCTCCTCTCATCTCCACCTCCTTTGTTTTCTTCTCAGAGGCCACAAAGATTTGAAAGTTTCATGACTCACTCGGCTGAGATTTTCCACACTACCCCAGAACTCCTGATTCATCAACACGGTCCAGAGCATCGTGCCACGCCACGAGGACAGCAGGCACCGGGCACAAGCCACCTCCCAAGAGGGCAGGTGGGAGACACGGCACCGGCACAGCTTGATCCCAGCCAGGCTCAGACCGAGACAGCACCAGGAAAAAGAACCAGAGACAAACTGCAAATGCACTGTGCAAAAAAGCTACAGCTGGCATGTTTAACTGCTCCTCAAACTTCTGCTAGCTGTTCCTCCCATCCCCTCATATGGTCAGCACGCAGAGTAACCTAAATGCTAAGCCACAGAGATTCAAGTCAGGACAGACACTCAGTATTTTTCCCCCGACTTGCACCCTTTTGTTCAGATCACCTCCTTTTTCAGCGCAGAGCTGATGTTTGTCACGGTGCAGAAGCGAAAAGTACACACATCGTTATCTTCAAGAGGGAGGAAAAAATCAACATGGACACGATTTGAATTTTACAGCATTCGACTACCACGGCTTGCAAAAAAACAGCTGTCCCAGCAGGTCCATGCAAACTTCATAGGACAGCTGTACAATGCAAGAGCTTCCTTCCCCTTTTAAAGGAGAATTACTTATATAAAAAATGTGTATTAAAAAGAAAAAATATATGCGGGCTGTAGCCCTGTAGTTAAGGCCCACTCAATTACAGCAGAACGAGCGCGCCCTGCTTCACAGGGCCTCACCAGTCAATCCACGAGGCCGAGCTGAGATATTTAATTACCAGCATCAAGTCAGAAACCAAAGCACCCAACAAAATCCTCATTTGTGCAAGAAGCCTGCAGAAATCCCGTTGAGCAGGCTTTGGCAATCCCCGAAGCTGACAGCTGGATGCCCTTGCTTATCTCCGGCTGAAGCGCGCGCAGAAAAGCCCCGAATGCTTGCAGTGCCGAGCGAGCCGTGCAGGCAGCCCCGCCAGCCTCTTAGGAAGCCTCACAGAAATAGGCGAGCTTCATTTATTAATACTTCAGGGATAAAAGCGGCCGTGCAGCAGCAGCTTGTGGCGTACGAGCGCAAAGGGAGGATGGGCAGGGGACAACCACGCGGCGCCCGCTGCCAGCCACCCTCACAGGTACGCTCGCTGCCCGCGCGGGTGCTGGGCTGCAGGAGGGATCGACGCAAGGGTTGATCCCTTAAGTGGGATCCCTCAAAGGAAACCCTTTAAGCAAAAGCTGGGTGGCTGCTGGTGACCAACAGCATCGTCGCACCCGCTCGGGTGCCCCGCCATCTGCCCCTCATGCTGGCTTTCGGTGGTTTTGAAGCTGGGAGAGAGGCAGCGATGATGGTGGGAACAGGTGGGACTGGGGGGGCTCTGGGCCAGCAGGTAAACCCCACCCGAAGGCTTTCTGCGAGGGAGGAGTGGCTTGGTGGCGGTGACAGCTCGGGAGAAGAGGGGGAAGAAGCCAAAACAAAGAACAGAAGCAGGGGGAGATAACCGCGACCCGGGGCCGAGCGGCCATCGTCCCCTGCTCTTCCCATCCGCGGAGCCCTTCCTGCTGCCTCCCGAAAACAAAGGGTCAGATAAGGAGCCGGCTCAGGTCGAGACCGGTCTGACTCCGCTTCCAGCCCAGGGCAGCGGATTCGGGGCTGCTCCTACACCTCACCCATCCTGTTTGCCTCCCCGGGGCGGAGGCCGGGACGCGGAGCCGGCTGCGTGCCCGGCCAGCCCCAAACACCGCAGGGCCGCACGCAGCGACCCAGCCGGACAAGGAGGAGGACGAGGAGGAGAAGAAGAAGGAGGAGGAGGAGGAAACCTCCACGCTTCCTGCTGTCCCACCTTGCGTGGTCAGAGATCCCGGAGTCTGGCTCTCGCTCCCTGCGCACGCAGGAGGCGGGTGGCCGCTGGCGGCGGCTGGCTGGTCCCCGAGGAGAGCGAGTCACTCATTAACCGAGGAGCGGCCAGGTGGAGGTCCGGCCCGCGGCCAGGCGGAGGTCGGGCCTGCGAGGCCACGCAGGAGGCCGGCGGGGGAAAGGAAGCCGGTGGCCAAGAGGCTCGCAGCCCGCGGGGCCCATTGAGTCCTCGCCGCGGGCAGGCAGGGAGCGCCCAGCGCTCCGAGGTATCGCCGCGCTGCTGGGCCCAGGGAGGAAAGCGGGGCTGCGCTGTGGCTCGCGAGACGGCCTGAATACATAACACCGCCGGATTTTGTGCGCAGTATCAGGATCAACCTCTAGAGAGGGGAAAAAAATGGGGGAAAAAAAAAAAATGCCTTGTCTGCTGTCGATCTCAGTGCACCAGGGTGAAGCAGGCTCGTTGCATGGTGTTGAACGTCTGCGGCACTCGGGGGCCACCCGGGGGCCCTGGCACCCTCCTGCCCACCTCCGATTTGCACGCTGAGCTCCTCAAACCCCGCTCTGCAGCGTGTGGCCCCTTGTCTGTGCTGCCACCCAGACGAACTGCTGGGCTCCAGACAGCGGGAGGGCTCTGGTTTGGCTTTGCCTTCAATTAACCTTGATGCAAAAGGGATGCCCAAAGCACCGACAGGATGCAGCGGGGCCGCCTGCAAGCAGCCCCCGAGGATGAAACACCAATGCCACCGCTGATAGCTTTTCATCCATTTTCATCCATCCGAGCAGAATCCGACCGCAACCACCAAGCGCTCGCCCGCAGCAGAGGCATCGCCCTTTACGAACGCGCCCCCGACCCAAATCCCCCCTAAATCCCCCCAGATCCCCATGCCAGAGGGTGACACAGCCGCCCTGCCCACCTCACCCGAGCCACAACCCCGCTCACCCCCAGGGCTGCCGGACCCCTGCCGCTCCCCCGGCACAGCACCGCCCGCACCGGGGGGCTCCAGCACCCAGCACCCTCGGCTGGGCAGCCCCAACCCGGCCCCCCAGCCCCGACCCCGCACCGCGGCCACACGGCCGGGGGGGTGCCCGGGGACCTCATCCTGCCCCGGGGAGGCACCGCAGCAGGGCAGGGGGCGGCGTTGCCATGGGGAAGGCGGCGCGGAGGCAGCCCCCAACCCCCCCGGCCGCGGGTGGGCGCCTCCCTTCGATCCCCGGCCCCGCTCTCCCCGCTTCAAGCAGGGACCCCGAGGGGGACCCCCACGGCTCGGCACGGCACACTCACCGAGCGGGCGCGGACCCCGGTACCTGCCGGCGAGGCGCGGAGCCCGCCCGGCCCCTGCCCACAATGGGCCGCGGCCGCCCCGCCCCGGCCCGCCCCTCGGCTCGGCCCCGCCGCCATGGCGTCACTCGGCCCGCCCCGGCCGGGGGGGAAGCGGGGATGGGAAGGGGGATGCGGGCTTGGGGTGGTGCTGAGCGCTGGGGTTGGGGGGTAAGGGCACCCCCATCGGGACCGTGGAGGGCATGGGGGTGAGCTGGTGAAGGGTCTGGAGCGCAAGGCCTGTGAGGGGCGGCTGGGGGAGCCGGGGGGGTGTGGGCTGGGGAAGAGGAGGCTCAGGGCAGACCTCATTGCTTTCTGCGGGTACCTGAAAGGGAGGTGTGGGGAGCTGGGGGTCGGCCTCTTCTCATAGGTAACTAGTGATGAGGCTAGAGGGAACGGCCTCAAGTTGTGCCAGGGGAGGTTCAGGTGGGAAATGAGGAGACATTTCTGCTCAGAAAGAGCAGTCAGGCGTTGGGACGGGTTGCCCAGGGAGGTGGTGGAGTCACCGTCCCTGGGGGTGTTCAAGGAGAGGTTGGGCCTGGTGCTTAGGGACATGGTTCAGTGGTGACATTGGTGCTAGGGGGTGGTTGGACCAGGTGATCATGGAGGGCTTTCCCAACCGTAATGATTCACCAACAGCCTCCGCAGTGCAGAACGGGTGTGGGAGCACCCAGAGGAGGGCACCGGTGCTGGTGGAGGGGCTGGGAGGCTAGTCCTGCGTGGGGAGGCTGGGGGTGTCCAGCCTGCAGAGGAGGAGGCCAAGAGGTGGCCTTGCTGCACTCCACAGCTACCTGAGGAGGGGAGGTGGAAGGGGAGGTTCAGGTCTCTGCTCCGTGGTCACTGATGGTGGGCACGTGGGGACAGCACGAAGCTCACCAGGGAGTGAGGACAAAGCCCTGAACCATGCGGGTGGGCAGGCACCGAACGGGCTCCTGGTGAGGCACCCGGTGCCCTGTGGCTGTCTGCACCCAAGGGACCTTTGGGCAATGCCCTCAGTAATGGGTTTCATCTTTTGGCTAGCCCTGCAGAGGTCAGGCATTGGATGGGATGATGGTTGTGGGCCCTTCCAGCTGAACTATTGTATTCTGTACTAACCCATTTTGTTCTGTTCAGCCACCTGGGTGATGCCGATCCAAGAACCGGAGGGTGGCATTCCCTCCCACAGAGCTCCAGCAGATGAGCCACGGAGATAAAGTTTCATCAGGCTGGTGACACGGGTGGTGACGGGCACACAAGATCGGTATCCCAGCTGCTTTTACAATGCATGACAACGTTCTCCCAAGCAACATCATTCCCCGCTTGTCAGCTCCAACTTAATAAATCACTTTTCCAGGGGTTCCTGTTTCACGTAAAGCGGCACAGCAGCCTGACCGGCTGTACGTGGCTGGACTTCCATGTGCACTCACATAACCCTTGTGCGGAGATAAGGCTGTGGGCTTCACCCGTTTCATGCATAGGAACTAGTTACTGTTCTTGTTGCAAATCAAGACTCAAGATCAAATTAATAGTGTGTAACATTATAGCCTAAGTAAATTTTTTTTTCTTTTTTTTTCTTTTTTTTTCTTTTTTTTTTTTTTTCCTGGATAAGAGGTCAAGCTATTTATATCTTGGATGAATTTTTTTTCTCAGCAACAACCGTGTGGGAAGCTCTGATGGGCTAGGAGGGATTTAGAGGGATTGCTCATATGGGCCAAGCACAAATAATTACTAAGACACTGGAAGGCCCAACGATGGGAATGCAAAGGAAGAGCATCCTTAGGGGAGCTGACACCAAAGCGCAGGACGAAGAGTAATGTGAGAGCGACTGCCTGGGGTGGGCTCTTGGCAGCTGCAGCCAGACAGACTCCTAGGTGGCCATATGCATGAGGGAGAGACAGGAACCAGTGTGTATACGGGGTCCACCAAGTGCTATGCAGGTCAGCTGCCTACAGCCCTGACAGCAGCTTTCCCTTCCCATCCAGGCACCATCACAGGACTTTATCTGCAAAATAAACCAGGGTCAGACGCAGAGTTTCAATCCATCCCATACAGTTTCAGTCCAAGACACCACACTGGTTCACGTTTATGATCCCTTATTCCCAAACAAGTCGTCTGTACCCTCCCTGGAGGAAAAAGCATGTTGGGAATGATAAACCCATTACAGACATTTGTTAGGATGTCAGCTAGGCTTTTTTAGTTTAAAAGTAAGAAGGTACATTTATCTACACAAACCACACTCCCATAAAGCGGATTTTTTCCTCACTGTGCCCAGTCCTTTTCCTAATCTCTTTTCTCTTGTAGCAATGAGCTCCATAGGTAAATGTGAGTTGCATGGAAAAATCACTATTTCACTTTATGGGTGGTGAATTTCAAAGTCAGCCCTATTCCCTGTCACTGCTGCCGGGCTGGCCTCTCCTCTGAATGGTTTAAATCTCTCTCCACAGCCTAGCCTCGGGCAAACAAGTCCTAGCCCTTGAGCTGCTGTCCCCAGGGATTAATCTTTCTGCAGGGAAAGTGTGACTGGTAAGACCCTGAAACCAGAAATAATTCCTCCTGAAGCCATCGACACCTTTCCTTCACCATGCTTGTCTTTCCAAGGAGCTAGAGCTCCCCACAAGAGGCAAATGGCTCAAGGTGCCCAGGACATGTGTCTGTGCCAGCCCACAGCAGAAGCAGCAGGGTGGCAATTCTGTCCTAATGCTCTGTAATGCAGTGGTGGTCCCACGAGGATCTTGGTGAGGTCTGGGTGGGTTCCTGGTGACAGGGCATTTCTTCGCAAAGGGATGCATCAGAGGCTGCATCCCAGGCTGAAGGGTCAGCAGAAGGGCTCACAGCACATGCTGGCAAAAGGAATCACTGCAAATTGCAGCCACCAGCTTGGTTTTGTACAGAGACCCCTGTGCAAACACCAACGTGCAGTGTGCAGGTGCTCTGCTAACGGTACCTTGGTGTAGGAGCAGAGGGAGTTGGCAATGATGGGGGCTTTTATGGTGTTAGGGGCAGGCTCTGAGGAGCAGCATGCGCAATGGCAGTGCAGTGAAGCTGGTGGGGTGCATGGACAAACACATCTCTAAATGTGCTGGGGAAAAACCAGCACAGCTTTTGGAGACAGAAATGACGACTCACCAAATCTATCGCAGTCCTTAGAAGCAGGCAAAGATTTGGAGGACAACAGAGATCGAATGGATATAATAGATATGGATTTCCTAAGGGCTCTTGAGGACAGTAAGGAGCCATGAAAAATTAAGCTGTTTAAAGACAGAAGCCACAAGGGACAGGCAGGGATGGTCGGTCCCTGCGGTGGAGGGATGCCCAGGGGAGCTGGGTGGAGATGTGTGCAGGGGCCTGTGCTGCTCAGCATCTCCATCCGTGATGCGGGCAGTCTGGGAGGTGACCATGCAGGTAGGAGTCAATGAGAAAAGAGGAAAAACAACTGGACAGATTCCTCGTTTGCTCCCATCTTGAATTTGATGAGCAGTTCCTTTCTCTTTTCTCACCAGAAGACCAAAGATGGGGAGCATCTAGGTAACCGGCCAGGATTATTCAATACAACATTTCTATACAAGCCTTGGGCTCAGGAAGTCCTGGAGCTTCAGGCTACTACAGCCTTGGGTATTTTACTGGAAAATACCCCTGTATGCTTCTCATGCCCTTTGGAGAGGATGCTGGGTGGGATGTTCCCCATGTCTGACCCAGCAAGGTTGTCTTATGCTCCTGCCTTCACCTTTTTTTTCTCCACGAAATGTCCTCCCAGGCCTCCCCTTCCCACCTGTCTCAAGGAGACATGGCTACCAGGCAGTGATGGTTTGATCTGGAGGCTGCCAGCCTGGGCAAGCAGCTGCAGAGCGGCTGGCACCTGGAGGGGCGTCTTCCTCGTGGAAGCGGTGCAGCCATTTTCTTGTAATTGCCTCCTCGGAGCTTGTTTGGAGGCTGCTTATCAAGCCCCATTGTGTTGCTTTCCTGCTTGTTTTTCCAACAGCCGCCTATTAAATTAAGCTCCTATATTCAGGCAGGAAAGCCCAGTAACTAGCTGCCCAGAGCCTCGCTGGCTATGTAGGACACATGCGACTGTCATCCCGGGAGGCAGACGAGCACCCAGCCATCGGAAGGGGACAGCCTGCCTGGAGAACAATCCCTGCAATGCCCTGTAACAGGAGGTATTCGATGAGGGTTTTATGTTGGGTGGAAAACTGAACCAGGGTTTTCTCTGAGCTGAGGGAAAGAACAACAGTTTCTTGTCCTAAATATCACAGAATCACAGAATTGTAGGGGTTGGAAGGGACCTCAAGAGATCATTGGGTCCAACCCCCCAAATATGTAAGAATATACTTGGCATTGTTCAGATTAGCTGCTCACTGGACCTATAAATGTTCTCTGAGCTCAATCCGTGTGAGCTCGATACCGTGTTTTCCCCTGGGGGAGAGCTTTTGTGTGTCTGCTCCAGTGGAACTTGAAAGGACACCCTTGGTCCAGCAGGCAGTAACAGAATAGGGAATCCATCCCATCACAAAAATTAAATAAAATTGATTTTGGAGGAAAAAAAATACCATCTCTCCTCAATGTTATAATTTTTTTGTGTTGTACAGATGACCTGCTCAGCAGAAAAATGAGCTGTAGCTTTTATTACATCACTGTTTTGGTCTCAGCAGCAGAAGACTAGCGCCAAATGAGTAAAACCACTCTGCGCTGCTACTGTCATCCTGCTCCGCTGGAGCTTACAGGAAGGCTTCCATCGACAGCAATCAGGGCTGGTTTTAGCTGAGAGGTAGGAGACAGCTCTGTGCTTTGGCTCTCTGTAAATCGGGGCTTTTAGAAGACATAGAGGCCCTTTTGTGGCTTGGTATCTGAGCAGGGAGGTTCTGCTTGAAAACAAACCGCACCCTGAGCCAGCCTTATCTCCAGCAGCTCCGAGCCCGATCTCGCCCCAGGGTTCACAGCAGCTCCCAGCAGCTGGCAGGGGAGGCAAAGCTTTGGTGTGATGTTTTGCAGCCTCGAAAAGGAAAATAAACGCATTCCCAAGGCAGGGCTCAGCCGAGCCTGTTGGCTGGAAGTGCCAGCAGAGACTTGCTGGATTTAGGTCCTGATTCTGCAAAGTCCTTAAGCTTGTAAAGAATTTGTAATTTGCTTGTAAGCAAATTCCCCTGAATGTTGATGACATTTAATCACTTGCATATATGTGCTTCACGGCGTATGAGGGGGTCCCACCTGCGGGCCACAAGTCCCACCTTTGGAAGTTACTTTTCTTGCACTGAATTGCCATGAAAAGTGCCAGAGTAAAAAAAATTCCCCATTTCAAGGCAGATGGGGCAAATCCTCCCCAGATGAAAGTTCAGTGCCCCGTTACCTTTCTTATACACAGGGGCGTTTATAGCAGTCAAGGAAGAAGGGAAGCCTACATGGCAAGCTCCTTGATTTGATCACATCTAGCAAGGGCTGAATGTATTGCCTTTGCAGAGGGGCTAGCGGGAAGCCAGGGCATTTAAAGCCCCAGAATAGGGCAAGAAGTGCAAGTGGGGAGGTGAGACTGGTCTGGCCAGATGCTTGGGGCAGACCCAACTTGGGACTGCTGGTGAGGTAAATGAGGCCATCGCTTACCTGATGGGAACTGGGAGCCCTCACAAAGAGCCTAGCTGCGCTGGAAATATCTCAATCCTCCTGATTTTTGTAGGAGTCAGTCTTCTAAGCACCCACTTTCCTTTCACAAAACGAGGGCTTGCCTGGCTAAGCCAATTCTTGGTAATTTGTCCTCAGTGACTCAGATGGTGTGACCCCGTAGCCTGTCGTCACCTAGGGACAGCAGCCAGACACCCCGAGACCTGGCCGGGCATGCTACATCACAAGACAGTCTCAAAACTGCTGGCTATTTTGGTCACCCTGATTTGTCCCGCATCATTAAATTTTTACAACGCCTTCCAGACGACTTCGAGTTTGTCTCCAGTAAGTGCAGAGCTAAGAGGTTTTGTTCCTCTGAGCACGGGGCTGGAATGTGAAGACTCAGCGACCAGCACCGGCAGGAACATTTCCCTGCTCTGTGAGGGCCGTGCAGCTGGCCTGAAGTGCCCCCGGTATCTGTCACAGCATTGCTGGGGTTTTCGCAGGTCCAGGGGGTGGATTTCTTTCTAATGAGCAGGATTCGGGACAGACCTGGTAGGAGACCTGCAGAGACACACCGACAGCAGTGGGGACGTTCCTCGTTGCAGCCTCCTTAGTCACAGCCGGATTACTAACCCCGTTCTTATATTTTCCACGGAGGCGGCATGAGTAAGAGCTGACTCCTAGGGCTGGTTGTGGCCTCCAGTGCTGACGGGACTATCAGGCTGTTTTGGGCCAAAGGGGAACCAAAGGGTCGTGTAAGGAGCAGGATGGAGATGGGGGCTCTGGGGATGGGATGGAGCCACCCCACGGGGCCAGGACAGGGGGGGCTGTCCCAAGGGGAAACAGCATCCCCCAAGCTGGTGTCATTAGAGCAGGTTGGTCACACATAACTATGCCTTTCCCACCATCCCTGACGCACCTCAACCCCTCCAAAGAAGACATTTGGTGCACAGCCTGGTCCCTGAAGATGAGACCACAACTCCTGCTCCGACCCATGGCAGGCTATGGGGAGATCAGGTCTCGGGAGCTTTATTACCCCTCCTGGGTGCCTGGCTCATGTACAACACAAATGATGAGCAAAGGCCATGGGTTTCAGGAGTGTGTATCATGGCTGGGGAATCGTGGCTTCCCCACACTCCTGTCTCGAGCTGACCTGGCGCTTTTGATGCTGGAGGAGGGTGGCAGTGGCCTCCCAGCTCCCTCCGGGGTCATTTCCCTCCCCGTGCCAGCGTGGGGAGGCGAGGCAGGGGGAACAGGAACTTTCCCACTTGGGCTGAGACGATGGGAACGAAACCTCGCTCCCCCCCCCCCGGCACCGACCTGCCGAGGCGGTGGGAACATGAGCTCAGCCCTGAGGCGACTTAATGGGCTTTAAAAAAAATAAATAATAAAAAAAGCCCTTTGTATCGGCCCCATTCTTCTTCCCAAAGCTGGCTGGCACCGCTCCAAGGGGAAACCTTTGATTCTGTGAGTACGCCACAATGATCACCCCGAGGAGGCTCGGCTATCGGGCTCCCCCCCTTTCCCTGACCTCCTTCCCTCTGGAAGATCAGCAGGATGCGGGAGAGGTGCTTAAATCATTCCACCCCTCCAAAAATAATAATAATAATAATAAATAATAATAAAAAAACTTGGGCTGCAGCAGCTTCTCCACTGCTAGGAAAAAGCCTCCTCGTCCTAGCAGTTCGGCCCCGTTCTCCTCCCAGCGATGCTGGAGCAGCCCCCAACTCTTCCAGCAGTCCAAGGCTGGGGCTCGTCGGGATTTATGAGCTTGCAAGAATCTCACCATGGGGTTATCTCCCCTCTCCCTGCCTTTTATTGCTGTGCAGATAGGGATTTGGCGATAGAGCCCTTCTGGGTACCGCAGCAAGCTTGGGCTGTTTGACAGCTGCAAATATTTTTCCCCAACACATCCCAGGTCCGTGTGTGCACACATCCTGCCTGCACTGCTGCTGCCCCACACGGAGCTGCTCACCCCAAACCGGGTGACCCTACAAGCACAACACCAAAAGCTTGCCAAGCAGAGCGCCCACTCCCTTGATTTGGGATTGCTGGCTGCTCGCAGGGATTGCTGCAGAGCTGTGCATTTAGCAGCCCCCTCCTGCCAGCAATGGCACGAGCTGGCAGCGCTGCCCAGTCTGGCCCCTTTGGTGACACACAGCCATTGCCACATCTCAGCTTGTCACTTAGGAGCAGGGCTAGCAGAGGCTGGAACAGCTCAGTGTCCCCATCCACATCCCATCACGATGGTGCAGCCGAGCTGGATGGATCCCAGCCCGCTCAAGGCAAGCAAACCTATAGGCAAGCAACGGGCTGCCACCAAAAATCCGCTCCTATCCTTTATCAAAATCAGTGCCGCTTAGTTGGGATGCTCCGGGCATGATTCAACACTCATTATCTTCATTGTGCTGGAGATTAGGCTGCAATCTTCCCAGATAATAGTGTTATTAGCTCAGTATTATTCTTTCTACATTATTTATTTACTCTCAGTCCAGAACACTCAAAGCTTCCTCTGGGACACTAATATTGCTTCAGTGGACAACGCACACCATGTTTTACCCTGCCAAAGCCAAGACAGCTCCTGTGTAGGAACAACCCCAGGCCAAAAGTGCTCTCGCCGAGGAGCTCTCTCTGGTTGTAGGAAGCTGCACGTGTTACGGACACCTCACCAGGTGCTAATAGGGACAGAAAGGGGTCCTAGGGCTCTGGCACAGGGAAGGGGCTGTCGTGCTCCTGTACCCCTACAGCAGGCAGGAGGCTCTGCTGCTGGCCAAGGGACAGACAGCAGCCAGGGTGCAGATCACCGCAGCTCCTCCTTGGGCTCCCATGGCCCTTCTGCCTTCACCGTCCACCCCGGCTGGCAGCAACCCTCTTGTGTTGGTCCAGCTCCTGGAACAAGGCCTGGAAAAGAAATTAGAGTCCACCAATTACTCACGTAATGGTAATGGCATGGGTTCCTGATTGTGGCTAGGTACAGGGGCTGGTTTGAGTCACCACTGGTGAAGGCTGTCGAGGGTTACTGCTGGTGAAACCACCCAGCCATGATTTTCTTCTGAGTTGGCATGACGGAGGAGGATGGCTGTAGATGAGTCTTCCTTCACCTTTTCCCTTACCTTGATGACCTCGTTACGAAGACCAGGAACTGACCACCTGGTCCTACCAACAGCCAGCTCTTCTCAGGGGTGCTATGTGCTGTTAGCAAACCACCAAGCTGGGATTAGAGGGACCAGCTCGAGGCTGGCTGTGTTTTGGCTCACTCTCCCCATGAGTTTTGGTACCCATGGCCTCCGGCATTGAGCTGTGCCCTGTGGTGCCACTCGATGCTCCCTGGGGAAGAAGCTCCAGCACCATCCTACCACCCACCTGAGCAAAGCACACCTCGAGATGGCTGCTTCATGTACGCTCTGGGTAGCCCCAAACAGGCTTGTTTTCCCTCATTCACTCCTGGAGAACATCACAGCAGAGGGGTTCCCACTCCAGGAGCAAGCACCTGCGATGTGCCTGTGACACCTCAACAGCCTGGCAGAAGCTGTGGGCTACCTTTGATGTGTTTTTCTTCACTGTTCAAACCAGTCTCTTGTGGAAGGACTTGGACTGGAGGCTGTTGGTAAAAGCTGCTGTTGTTATTGGGCTACGGTCCATCTGTTTGAAACTCGGGTGCCCTGAGCGATTCTGCTGACTGTAAGCAGAGGTTGGAGGCTCCTTTGGACGTGCTCAGAGATCGTCCCCACATCCAGGACTGCTTTTAGAGATGTTTAACGTCATCCGTCTTCCAAGCCTCTCAATGCGCAGCCTCATCCCTGGGGTCTGGTGTAAACACTCAGCTTCGGAGGCGGTGAGAGCGATCCGGCGGCGCCGTTCCGAGCAGTCCTGCGTCAGGAGTGGTGCAATCAGTAACTGCGTGGAAACACCCCAGAGGAGAACCTGTGGATCTGGCGATGCATCTCTGCATTCCCAGCCCAACCCAGGGGCATCCTGCCAGCCCCGTGCTGCTACAGCCCTCCTGCCTGCTGACCTAGGAGAGCGGGGATGGGGTACATCAGAGAACGTGCCTGTTTGTCTTTGCTTGCTGCCTGTACTCTACGTCAACCAGAGATGTCTGGAAGCAGGCTCTGGATAATATTTCCTGGACTGCTCCCCTTTTTCTTTGACAGCCCAGCTCCAGCTTTCTGGAGCTGCCAGCAGCGTAGCACCCAGCACTGCCCCTAACTGAAGCTCTAGTGAGCCCAGAAGGGACGAGCTTGCTGGTATTAAACATGTGCCTGCACCTCCTTGTGACTGCAGGAGCGGCATCTCAATCCTCTCCTGCCCTGGGGACCACCTGCTCATATCTCACCTGGACTCTGCTACCCAACAGCTGGCCACCACCACCAGCTTTGCTCCAGCTTTGCCACTGGGACTCGCTTTCCTTGGGCGCTGATGTCCTGGCAGCACGAAGTCCTCCTGATGCCTCCTGGGACTGAGGCAGCAGCTGGCTGACTTGCTCAAGACCAAATAATGGATCCACACTAGAGCAGGGACATGCATGGCCGTTCCTCGCCACGCTGTGCTGCTTGCCCAGCCTCCTCCCAGACGACAAGCAGCCCAACTAGATGCTCGGCTCACCGCTGCGCTGGGGCTGCCAGGGTGTTATCAGCCGCTCTTGTGGCTCTGCAGAGAAGCCAGGAGTCTAAGTGAAGGGTTACTAACTGCATCTTGGCCCTGGGGAACCGTGCTGGACGAACTGCCATATAATCACAGCCCAGCCCAGCCTGCGGGACAGCATTATAATATTTTTCTCTTATCACTGTGCAGCTTTGCAGGCTCTTACTTGGTCTCCTTTATCCATGTGAACGTGGCCAAGAGCAGAGCAGCCTCTGCCTGCAGAATGGCTCCTGGTGCTCCCTTTGTCTGTGGGCTCTGGGCCCTCTGTCTCCTCTCTCCCTTTCTGCCAAGAGAGAAGCTCTGCACTGTAGGATGTACATTTACAGCTTGATCTCGGGATGAGCTCAGCCAAGGAGAAGGGCATGATTTCCTGAATATTACAGATACTCTTTCTGTGAGCTGGAGCAGTGCAAGGTGAGGAGCACCCTGAGCTCACAGGGTGGGTTTGCTGTATTTAACTTCAACCAGGATCTACTCAGCAGTGCCCACTGAAAGCTGCTCTGAAATATGCTGAAAATAGATGGTGTTGGATCGTCTTGGCTGATGTATCTGTTCCTCCTGAAGAGCTGACCATTTTTGTTTGAATAAATCCGCAGTAAATCAGCTTGGAAGAGAAACAAAGAATCTGAGGGACACGAGAAATACAGCTCCGCATTCCGCTTTTCTTTTCTGCTGCTTCTGATATGAACGCTCCCACACGACTTCTGGCTGAAAACAGGCTGCAGTCAACTTAGATTTTAAAAATATTTAATTCAGAGGTGTTGCTTTGTGTGCGTGGAACTGAATTCAGCGATTTTCTAAACCAGGCCTCCAGCTTTGCAAAAAAAAAAAGAGTCTCTCCACAACAGATGAGCAAAAAGATTTGCAAAAAAAGAGTCTCTCCACAACAGATGAGCCCATTTCTAGCCCAGCCCTTTCCACTTCTGGTTTCGGACAGGTGTGCAGCAGTCACTCCTAACACGATTTGCACACCCTTTACACCCTGTTGACTAAGTAGTTTCAAAACAAACCACAGACGAACCTCAGCTCCCTCTGAATAACCACCTTCTCTTCATCTTCCTCAAGGAGAACCCGTAGGAAGATGTAAAATTATCCAAATGAGAACTTTGGCACGGCTGGGGTACGGCAGGCTGCATTAGTCATCAAAGTCGCAGCTGGAGGTTGGCAACCTGCTGGCGACTTGCAAGCGAATTATTTTTATTTTCTGTTTACAAAATAAGAGACGGAGATTACTGGGGAGGCCTCGAGGCAGGCTGCATCACTGGTGGTGGTAAAACCGAGATGACACAGAGCTGGCTTGCACCAGATGAAGGTGTGCTCCTTCATTAAGCCTGACTCATCCCTCCCAGCAGCAGCAGGGCTGCAGGAGGATGCGAGGAGGCTGCGCATGCCCCGGAGCCGCTGGCTGCCGGCAGCTGCCAGGGGCTGGGCAAAGCCCTGATCCTGCACTTGCAGGGCTCCGGCTGCTGCACGCACAACTGGTGAGACTGGTTGGAAATCGCTGGCTCAGGACTGGGTGCGTGCCCTGGCTTTCCCGTCTTCCTCGCTGGGAATTGCTCTTTAGGCTGAGCTTGTGTGGGCCAGAGAATGGAGATTTTTACTTTATTTTATTTTATTTTTGTACTAAATTAAGCCGGAGGAATCATTTACTGCCGCTTGAGACTCCTGGACACGCAGCACTGTTAATCTCAGACTTCACAAATTGTAAATTAAGCTTCCACAAATAGCAAGATTATATATATAAATATATAAATAACACACATTGGCTCCCTTCACTGGGGTTTTGTGCTTTCAGAACACATCTGGGCTCTTTTCCCTGCACACACAGCCGCAGAAACAGCCTCTTCTGCAAAAGTGGAAGGCTATAACGTAACCATCCGGCTACGGATGCAGGAACACACGACAAAGCTCCTTCCTGCAGCACAGCAAGGAGCAAAACCCTCCCAGGTCTGCACTTCTGGATGTCAAAATGAACTGTCCCCTGAGAGGACCTGGCGTGTGTGTTAGTCCCTCGGTTTCTCAGTGCTCAGGTGCCGGTGAGGAAGAGCAGCACCACGTTACCCAAACTGGCCACTTGAATGGGACAAAGGAGCAAATAGCCATCACCCTGCTTTGAAAGGCCCAAGTATTTCCCCTGCTCGACTCACAAAGCAAGGTTGAGGAACAAACCTCCTTCCCAGTCCCTCTGCCTCCTCAAATCGCTCCTCATTAGGGAAAGAAAAGGTCAATATTGAATGTGTTGAAATGAAGCACAAGGAACGAAACACCTCCCTCGCCTGCTGGAGGGTGCTGAAAGAGCCAAGCGTGAACCTACGTTTTCCAGAGCCTCTATCAGCTCAGGGCGACTATTTTGGCTGGCCAATATGCAGCAAAGGAGCCTGATTTCAGGAAGCAATTTGCAACTGGAAGGAAAAGAAAGCACCTGCGAGTGGGTCGTAGCTTGGCCTCCCCAGACAGAAGTTTGGAAATTGTCTAGCAATTTGAGAAATTCGAGAGGAGGTGCACAACCCTACCATGAGGATGTCGAGGAGATCAGAGGCTCACCACACCAGCTAGCCCTTGGCGAGACTTCCCCAGCTCTGCCTGAGGAGCCTGCTTCCCTCCTCGCAGAATGTCTTTGCTGACCCAGCCGTGTAGCAAAACCCCACCTGGGCCTGTGCATTCCTCAGCACTACCCCATCTTTTCAAACCCTGCACAAAGAGACTCTTTCCCACCCCACTGCTTCACCCAACTCTGCATCTCCCTGCTGGCTCACCTCTCTCCAGTACATGAGAGTTTCTTGCTTCATCTCCACCACCCAGCAGATGTTCTCCAAGCCTAGAATGGATGCAATCAATGGTAACAATCTTGCTCCACTTTCATCCCCCCACCTTCATGTTTTCTCCAGTGCTGCCCCTCATACCTCCCATTGGCATCTCATCATCCCCTCTGAGACCTGCCCACAGTGATGCTCTCTGCAGTGGTGGCTACAAAGACCATGGTGAGGCCATCTCCTCGTGGAGAGCAACCTCTTCTGCATCCTTGTGTCTGTCCATCTCTACACATCATTCACCTCTTCTCTTAAATCCTTCAGTGCCTTGGGTGGAAGGAAATGCCCCTTTGGTCTTTACGTGCCCAGCACCGCTTGCGATGCCATCCTGGGTCCCACACGGAGCTGGCTGGGCTCTGTGCAATGTAGACATCAATGAGATGAAATGGTGGAGCAGCAGGCTTGAACGATTGCACTGGGCATTGGCTGGAGCTTGCTTTCTCCTACAGCTGGTCAAGGACTTTCTGCTGAAAGGCAGCTGTGAGGGAAATGCCTGCTACTGCAAACGGATACATCCTATGGGACGGTGCCAGTTCTGCTGACATGTCCTCATTCCTTATCTTAACACAACAATAAAACTTTTTCTTTTTTTTTCTTTTTTCACCAGAACTTCTGTGACAAATACAATCCCTTGATAAATATGAACACTTTCTCTTCTGATCAGATTTGGTTTCAGACCAAGTGTTTATACAACCTGATTTTTTTTCCCTAGGAATGGAAAATTTGATTTTTGACCAACCTGCTGCTTGCAACCTTCAATCTGTTTTAGAAAGAACCTTTATTATTATTATTTAATTCAATGAAAACAGACTTAATGGATATGCACCCAAATGCTCCTTTCGTGTGTACCAACAATCAAGACAGCTACCTTGGTCTACCAGGTACAACGGTGCCCCTGAGGAAGGACATCCAGTGCATAATGCTTCCCAAATACAACCACAGTGATTTATGACCAATGAGATTGCAAATATTTTGATGGGTAGCAAGGAGTGATGGCTAATGTCCCTTTAAATGCTTATCATCTCTGGCAGCTTAATTGAATCCCGTTAACAGATGCAGTGAAACTGAGAAACCTTGCTCTTGCTAGCAGCCTCCACTGGACCAGCAAAGCCTGTCATTGCTGTTATTTCCCTTTTTTCAGCTCTTTTCCTCTGAAGTCAGGGGGTGTGGAAATGATCTTCCTAAAAGAAACATGCTACAATATAAGCATATTATTCATGTAGTCAAGGGTAGGACAGCCTGTGTGCAGGAAGAGGCTTTTTAATAGGGTTCATCTGTAGCAGCAAACTGGATGCCCATGGTCTGGAGTGACTTTTAGGAAAGATTAAGGTATGCATGCGACAGGTCATCTTGCAGCAGCAGAGCTGGGCTAGTCTGTCATCCAGCCCCAAGCACCAGGGTGTTATCTTTTTGTCAGGAAAGACATAGCACTGGGTAGAGCTTAAATTATACCCCATGGAAGCTGGCTCACTCCTCTGACAGAGGTCGTAATGAGGGAGTCAGAATTCCAGTTATAGCTCAGCACAGCAGATGCAGCTGGTTTTGCAGATGATAAAAATACAGCCTTGTCTCAGGAATGCTGCAGAAGTGAGGCGCACGTGCGGTTTTTGTCAGAGCAGTTCTTTAACTCTGGCTGTACTTTACAACAGTTGTTCCCATTGGGAAATCAGTATTTACAGAGTAAACAGTGATGGGACGTGGGCTGGGTGCCATCCAAGCACGTAACAGGACCTGCTCTGTCCAATGCCTGCACCTCAACCCCTGGAAAATGTTACTCTTCTCTCCTCTGGGGTTGGAGTAGTTTTGCATTACCAGAGATGAATACTATTTTATTTTTACTCAGCACTGTATGCTTCTCAAGGCCTGCTTGTAAGGAAGAAGGCAGCTATTGGAATATAGGAAGTTACAGTATATACACTCCTGTATCATGCACAGCTCACCTCTTCTGATCAGAATTCAAGGCCTGGTGCACAGAATTAGCCATCTCTTAAATAAAGGCAATTTATCACATAATCAGAACCATCACTTCATATATGGTATCATAGAATCACAGAATATCCTGAGTTGGTAGGGTCCCACAGGGATTGTCAAGTCCAACTCCTGGCTCCACATAGGACCACCCAAAAATAAAACCCCATGTCTGAGAGCAGTGTCCAAACACATCCTGAACTCCAGCAGGTTCGGTGCCATGACCACATCCCTGGGGAGCCTGTCCCAGTGTCCAACCACCCTCTGGGTGCAGAACCTTTCTCTAACACCCAGCCTGACCCTGCCCTGTCCCAGCTCCATGCCGTTCCCTCAGGTCCTGTCGCTGTCCCCAGAGAGCAGAGCTCAGTGCCTGCCCCTCCGCTCCCCTTGTGAGGGAGCTGCAGGCCACCATGAGGCCTCCCCTCAGCCTGCTCTGCTCTGGGCTGAACAAACCAAGGGACCTCAGATGATCCTCATACGTCTTACCTCCCTAGACCCTTCCCCATCTTTGTAGCCCTCCTTTGGACACTCTCTAATCGTTTATGTCCTTATTACACTGTGGTGCCCAAAACCACACACAGTACTGGAGGTAAGGCTGCACCAGCACAGAGCAAAGCAGGACAACCCCTTATCTTGACTAGTGAGTACATTCTGCAATGGAGAAGGGGATCACATACAGAGGGGTTTCCTGAGCTGGGGAAGCTTCAATGAGATCAGGAAGACCAAGAAGAGAACGTCTTCTATAGATAAATCAAAGCAGCCTCATACTCACAAGCCCTGGTCCTCACGGGGACTTCAACCACCCCTGATATAAGTTGGAGGGACAGGGCATAAGCAATCCAGGACGTTCCTGGAATGCATTGATGATAACTTTGTTTTCCAAGTGATAAAAGAGCCAACAAGGATAGGTGCTATGCTGAACCTCCTTCTCAACAACAAGGAGGGGTTGATGGGGAACATGAATCTCAAAGGCAGCCTTGGCTGCAGTGACCATGAAATGGTGCAATTTCTGATCCTGAGGGCAGCAATGAAGGAGCACAACAGGCTTGCTAGCGTGTACTTTGGGAGGGCAGACTTTGGCTTCTTCAGGGATCTGCTTGGTAAAGTACCAGGGGACTCTAAAAAAAGAAAGGGTAGATTTAGATTAGGTATTAGGAAGAAATTCGTTGCTCTGAGGGTGGTGAATCACTGGAACAGGTTGCCCAGAGAAGCTGCGGATGCCCCATCCATGGAAGTGTTTAAGGACAGGTTGGATGGGGCTTTGAGCAACCTGATCAAGTGGAAAGTGTTCCTGCCCATGACAGGGGGGATGGAATTGGATGACCTTTAAGGTTCCTTCCAATCCAAAAGATTCTATGATTCTATAAACCAGAGATGTCCCCCAGCTCCACTGCTTGCAGAGACCTTCACCTAGGGGACAAATACTGCCCTGCCAGGAGCTCACTGTGGCTGGGCTGAAGCCGAGCTGGGACCAACACAAACCCAGCCACATGGGTGCTGTAACTAGCTGGCCCATGCGGCATTGCTGATGGAGGAGATAGCTGCAAGCACAGCAGGATGTGCTGCTCTCATTTGCCTGGGTGCTACTAGGAGTCCGCCTCCGGCTTGGCAGCAACGCTCCGAGCTGGCTGTGTAATACCACCCAGCACTGTGTTCCCTCACGTTTGCAGAAGCAACTCGCAGCTGCAAGAAAAATGTTTTTTTTTTCTCTAATCTGTATTTACACAGAATGGTGATAAAGAAATTCCTCAACAATCACTTAATCTCTCTTTGGGCTGACAACACCATCTTCGCTCAGTCCAGCTCCAAAGCAGCAACTCATGCAAACACAGCACGCTGCTCTGCAGCCTGGGGAAGGACTATCACATGAAAAATGAGGGCTGTGCCCAAGTCCTCTGCACTGTAAACATCCACTGACGCAGGCAGCAGGATGCTGAGAAGAAGGGCAACCCCATCTTCTGGAAGCTGGCATGTGTTTGAAGCTCTTGTGTGTTTCTGGCATGTGATTTGAAGCAAGAAGCCTGCTCTCAGCTTGCAGACATGCCATCCCTGCCACAAGCTGCCCTACTCGTGCAAGCAAGCTCTCAGCAAGCTCTGCATGAACTAACTGACTGGCCCTTAAGGATTGGAAAAACAGGAAGCCCTTTCAAAGGTGTCTAAGGATTTGATGTTGACGTTTGAATTTCCCTTTCATATCACTGTAACTTTTTTGTCTGCATGCTGTATCCCTGCACTGCGAGTTGTCATTTATTTTTAGTTGGAGATTTTGTGCTTTTGAAAATAAAGCCAAGGAGAACAGAAAATAAAAGTGTTCAAAGACACTTCGGTGCATTACACAAGGATTTAGTATGAGAAGCTGAGCCTTTCCAGCCCTTAGGGAAAACATATATTGTATACAAATAACTTAGCAAAGACAAAGCTGTTCTGCATAGTGAGAATTTTGTTGCTATATAGTTTGAGGAAATAATATAAAGTATTTGTCAGTAAAAACAGAGTTAGAGCACCATGATGATAATCCAAAGGAGTTGAAAGGGACTGAGGACAACATAGACTTCATGGCCACAGCACTGGGCAAGCAGCATCCCTGCTCAGCCAGGCTCAGTAGCAAGCAGATGGGTTGATAAAACACAGCAGGCTTCCTGTGGGGGCCTTTCTGGTCACAGCCCTACCGGTGAAACAGGCTCTGTTTGCTACCAGTATGTGGTTGTGGAGGCAGTGGGTGTAGGAGCAGGCAGAGTCCCTCTTGTAGACTGGGGACAGCTCCTGGAGCACCAAGTGGCAACAAGAGTTCTTTAAAAATGCACCCTTGAAGCTGCATCTGGAGCTGGCCACATTTTCCTACAAGCAAATTGTGCACTGGGAGGAACTGTGAAAAAATTTCTGCATGGAGTCTGTGAATGTAATCCCCTAGGTGAAACTCCATCCCACTTGTAACCCAACTCAGCAAATGTTAATGCATTCACATTCCCATTTTCCTGAGACAATGGCCTTCTTTCCCCTGGTAAATACAGAAAGTAAGCATTTCCTCAAAGGAAGTTAGGAAGTTCCTCTGGATTTTTAGACAACTTCCCTCCCTCCAAAAAAAAAGGAAGAGTGGGAAACAAAAACCATTTTGGTAATCTGGGAAAGTATTATCAGACACAACCTTTTCTGCTGAAGTGAAACACTTTCCCTAGGCCACTAAGAAGCTAAGGAGCAAAGTGTTTTTATAACATTATTTTAACTGTAAAGGAAGAAAATCAGATGGCCTTCCAATTCATTTTACCAGCACACATACTGAAGACTCCACACATTGAAGACTTTATGTTATTTTAAAAGAATGATTCATGCATTTAGCTTTTGGTTCATTTCTGTATTAGTTTTGGAGCCATAAATCTCACTTTGGAGGTGTAGAATGATTAATTTCTCAACAACATTTTTTCTTTGAAGTGTCCATCAGCTGTTAATAAAACAAGCCCTGTTACATTCTCTTCAAAGTCACTAAACAAACACATGCAGATGTTTTGGGCCAAGGAGGGAGCTGAAGATCTGTCTGTCAGTGAGCATTTAGCCAAAATGAAGAGGGTGTTCCTATCTTGACACCCTGGAGAAGAGTGGTGTGTTTGTTCGGCCAAAATCTCTGTGCGGAGGCAATGGGAGAGTAGGGACTGGGTCTCCAGAGCTCCTGATTTAGAGGGTGGAGTCTAGGGAATGAATATTACATTTTGTTAGAAAACCACTAGTGTTTCTACAGCACAGATTTAATAAAGATAATTTATGTCTGACTGAAAGTTAAATACCTCACAACCCTGCATTTGGTGTTTAGTGGAATATACTGTATAGTCTGTGTCCAAACTACAGCTGAATTAACAATGAGCCTACAAAGACTCGTGCCTCTGAGACATGGAGAAACATGAGGCAATCAGAGGAGCAAATTCCCAGCTGGTGTAGCTTGGCAGCCACCCTGTGAAGCCAGCAGAGGTGTACCAGCTTAGGCTAGCCAGGAATTAGATTGAGGTGTTCAGGCATTAGCTTTTTATAAAGGGATTTGCAGACATGTCCTTACACCTGAGTAATTTTCACTTGCTCTGTCGCCCCCATGGATCTGCCAACTGCCAGCACAAGTGAGAGCCCTTCCCTAGACTTTGCATTCAGCAAACCCCCGAATTCCCTATTTAAGTGTGCCAGATTTATACTACCATGAACAATGTCGACAGAGGGCAGGCAAGCTCAACGAGCTGCTAAAGCAGCACAGATTAGGATTCGGCTTTCTGCCTTTGTATCTCTGGAGCCTTCCAGTCAAAGTTTGGCTCAAATGTGGGACAGACTGATTTTCACCAGCTAAATGCTAACAGCACATGGTGCCCCAAAGGCCTTTTGTCTCACCTGGTGTCTCAGCATGGACATGAGACTAACTAAGCACATGGCAGCTCTTTCATTTGTGGTAGTGGGAGCATGGAACAGAGCAGTGCCAGCAGAAGCCAATTGTGAACAGCAGCAGGTGCTGAGCCCCACTGCCAAAATTAACCTAAGTGCCTGTGAGAAGTGACTGTACAAGATCCACACACCCACCCTGCTGTTTCAATTTGCCCTCTAGGTCTTCTCCTTGGCCTCAACACGTCCAGCTGAGGGTCACACAGGGGATGGGTCCTAACCTGGGTGATCCAAGAAGCCCCACAGGTGAGCTAACCAGAGACCCTCACCCAGTTCTTACATTCAGGCACCACTGAACAGCTCTGGAATCACTCAGCAGAGAGCAGCCACTGCAATTATTCAGACACATCAGGCAATAACAACTTGCACCGTGTGCTGCAGGACCAGCTCAGACCTGTATGTGGGGAGGCTGTACAGATGACAGGGACATTATTTATTAGGGACAGAGCCAAAACAAACAAACAAACAAACAAACAAACAAAACAAAACAAACAAAAAAAACATCCTCCAGGCCCAAGTGTTTAGTTTGTTCCACTGCTAAAGAGAAGACACCACTAATGACAGGATGAGGAACTCCACAAAATATATACTATGGAGCCAAAAGCCCTCATTACAGAGAAAGCCAAATCCCCCATTGCAGAGCAAGGCCTGAATGCGCATTACCTGTGCTGCTGCGGGTCCAGCATTCTTTCCCAAGGGAGTCTCCAGGATGCTTCAGCCTTCTGCCTGTCTGCCAGGAGGACACAGGTTAATTTCTCCCCTGCCTTCACAGAGCCCTGAGCCCGGCAAGGAAGCACAGCCTGCAAGGAAGAGGCCATTAGAAGTGTGCAACAGCTTTTCATGGCCATAAATCTCAGCAATTACAAACACTTAATATTGGTTTATTTTGACCATAACTTGGATTTGACTTTTCCTCTCCCAGTCTCTGCCTAGATCTGTCTCAAAAAGGTGCCTCTTCCCATCTCTTTCCTCTGCTTTGGTGTGTGACTTTAAGGGGTTTTATGGGTAACACCCATTCTCTCTCCTCAGACTTGTGCTCAGGGGCTGGGAGAGCAGCTTTAACCTGAAAGCAGGCAGGGTGGTGCAATAGGGTAACCGAGCTGCGGTATACTGCCCGTGGGTTAGCTGCCAGCACCATTGCCAAGGACATGTCCTGTTCTACCTGGAAGACTCATCTGTATGGCTGCAGGCAACTCACAGCTGCCAACATCTGGGCTATATCCTGCCCCAAGCTCATCCTGCCATCAATTTGGAAGGCTGCAGTGGGACACCAGGGGGAAATCAAAAGGGACTTTAAACATTCAAGTCGCCTTCATGCCAGGGCTGTCTCTGTCTTCCTCTGCTCCCATGGCCAGCTTGTCGAAGCCTTGACCTGCATAAACAATATTGAAATAATATTGTAATAATTTCAATAATGCATATTAATATATATTAATGCTAGTGTAACAATCCTATTGCATAATAAACTATATTTAAACAATACAGAGTCATAACACTTGCACAGCAGCTTCCATTAATTGTTACATGGAACATGCATGATTCCAGGAAGCATGGTGTTTGGAAATAGCCAGTTTTCCACCATTCCCTACCAGCGTTTTGTGTACATGTCGTTTTAATCTGCTTGGCAAACACATGCTGTGATTCATGTGGCTAGGAGAGCTCTGTGTGATTTTATTCATTCAATCACTTACCCTGTTTTTAGATCTGCGTTTTCTGTGATCAGCCAAACATCTCTTGCAGTTTTTAACTCTTAACTCGGAGCAGGCAATGCATATTAATAGGTACTACAGGGATCACACCATTTTCTGGAGAAATGCCTAGCTCTGGCAAAAATAAACCCACTCACCACTCCCTAGCATGAGACTTGCCCACTATCTCTGACACCCACTGAAGCCTATTTTACCATCCAGAGAGCAAGGGTAGAAATCAAGATGAGGAGAGCACATGGAGAAGGATCTTCCTAAATTCTAGCATCCTTGAAGTTCCTACTAAGGGCTTTATGAAATGATTCTACAAAGCCTGCTCCCGATCATGTGTCTAGCTCTCACCCAGAGTTTGCCAAACTCAGTGGGAAAGCTTCAGTGTCATCAGCCATTGGTTTCAATAGTATCCTGCAGAAATATGAGGACACATTCTCCTTTGGGGTGATGCTTTGGGCAGAACTTAATCCTGTGGGGATGGCTAGTGCCCACAGGTTGCAGATGCTTTGGACAGCTCAGTCTATCACAGCGAGGAGTGTTTCCATATCCTGCCTTGCACAGTGAGAGCTTTGAGCCACAGTGGCTACACTCAGGCCAGGATTTATCTCTGCCACTTAGCCAAACTCTGGAGGAATTGATCTGGTTCAGGTTTGTCCTCGGGACCTGCCGTTCATGCCTCCAGGGGCATTGACTAAAGGATGACCCAAAGTTCCTGGTATTGCATGTGTATGCTCTACTCCTTCCCTGTGCTGGGACAGTCAGGTCTCTCACCACAAGCATGTTTCACTCTGCCCTGCCCTTTGCAATGGATTGATGGATTAACCCCTAATCTTTGCAGTGACCTAATTTGTAGCCTGATTGATGGCTCTACTTGTTTTCTTGCATTTTGCATCAGCAACACAAGAGAAGGGATAACCATACAAAAGAAACAGCTGCTGGAGAGAAGGAAACTCAAGACAGTTGTTTATGGGCAATTACTGTCTTTTGTCCCACAGTAGGTGTGATTTGGGGTAGCACATGATCAAACATTTGGAAATGGCTGTTTCTCCCTCCTCTCCACTATCAGTGCGCTCATGTTTTTTAACAAGGCCAGGGTCCAAGTACAGGCCTTGGAAGATTGATGCTTTGAAAGCGGCATGAGCATCTTTAGCCATTCACTTGTTAGGCTGCTTCAGGACCACACTGGAATACACAAATCTCTGGCTCCTGCTAGAGGCTCTTTCACTGCAAGGCTTCTAACCTGAAAGCAGCATATGGCATGAAGTGCATGACAGCACATATACTGAAGAAAAAGGGAACGACAAAAGCAGAGAGCACCGAGACTTTCACATGCTGTCTGTTCCAGACAGCAGGATTTTCCTCCTTGTCTACCAAGCAACGAGATGGGTTGCGGTTCCCTTCCCTCCATCAACGTTATCAGGTCAATGAGCCTTGTAATGTATTAACCCTACTTGACGTTGTGAAACAAGATCTCTGTTTGACTGAACTATTGCCCCAGCAATAGTTAAGCGCAAATTCTGGCTGCTCAGTTAAAGGTAAAGCCCTACAAATACAGGACCAGTCTTCCCCAGCTGGGCAGGAAAGGAATCAGGCAGGACATGATTCCTGGGCTACACTTCTGGTATTGCTCAAGCATCTCTGCATGGCGTGAGCTGGGTGCCCTAGCAGAGACCAGCATCGTTATGAAGGGCTGATGGCCAGCTACTTCAGCACTGTTTCTGCCCTCTGGTGGGCAAAGCAGTGTTACGAGACGAGGGAGATCCAGATGGCAGACCCAGAGGAAGAACAAGTTGTCCACACCAGCGCTGAGAGATGAGCCAGCTCCTTGAGCGCAATTAAAATTATTTGAAATTTTTGGAGGGCTGGGACCTCGCCCCAGTCAGTGCAAGCACCCTGTGACAAGCACAGGTAGCTAAGGCCAGCAAAGTAGGAAAGACGTGAAAATATCCCCTACCTACCAGGGGAAACTGTTGTTTTCCTTTATGTCCATCAACATTCCTCTCCCAGAATACCAAGAAAAATTTATACCAACTGTGAACGCCAGCAGGAGCTGACTGGGATTGTCCCTCTTACAACTGGACCACAGGCAGGGTTTGCAGCAGAGTTTTTGGGAGCTGATGCCATGTGGCTGGATTTTCCTGACACCCTCTGCGCCTTATAGGTCTGGCCACTTGGCGGCAGAGTGGCCTCTTTCTTACACACCTGAACCCACATGAAGGGCACCTGCAAAGCCTTTGTGTTCAAACAAGATTTCTTACCCAGAGGAGTTACCAGTGTAGTTTTCCTTTTCAGGGACAGAAAGTACTTTCAGAGTTAAAGTAGAGGTGAATTAAGGGTGCCTTGGCATACACCATGGAAGGGAGGGATGTCCTGGGCTAGGATGATTACGGGTTTCTGCCATAAAGAGAGGGGAAATGAAACACCACATAAATAGAATGCTTCTAAATATTGCCAAATTGGTTATGAGATAAATATTTGGACAGAGATAGGCAGACAATCTCCATATGCTTGTTCTAGCTAATCTAGGTGATACATCTCATTCTAAACACAACCCAAACAAAAGATACAGCTGAAAATCCTAAGAATTAGGATGAATATGATATCATGAGATGACCAAATGCTCCTTGAAAAGCACAGTCCTATCAGAGGGGGGAAAAAAAAAAAAAAAAAAAAAAAGCCAGTAAAGTAGTAAAGTCAGCCTTGACCTTCTAAATGCACATGAAGACATCCGACTCACCTTGCTTCTCCTCAGGCAAAGTCTCATTTCCTAAGAGGAAGTGGTTGAGGTATTTCTACTCCATGCAACAGCACAGGTACTGCAGGATATCATCCAGCCTCCTGTACTAGCTAGACAGTGGTAGGAGGCACATGACAGGAGTCTTGAAGGCATATGTAGAAATACCTGTGACCACCAGGATATGGGTGCAGAGTTGCAGACATCTGATGGAGAAGCTGTCATGTCAGGGATGCCTGACCACGTTCCTGAAGAACTTAATCTCTGCCACACTGCAGCTCTGTGGCCAGCTCGTGCTGGGGGTAAAGCTGGCCTCTGAATTCCGGCTGCTCAGGAGGATGTTTGAGTCACATTGCTGCAGCCCAAACCACCTAAATGAGGATGGTTCTATTGAAGGCATCCATCAGCGGTAGCTCATCCTCTGAGTGGTGCAGGAAGCACAGCACCTCTCCCACAAGCTGCTCCACAGTTCCACAAGTGGGCATCTTCCCTGCAGTGTCCAGCTCTAGGTGGAAGGAGTGGCCAGCAGGAGGCTTCAAGGACACAAGCAGGTGGTGGGCAGCATCATCCTCAAGGGGTCTCCAGCCTTGAAAACCACTGTCTACCCTGATAGCTGGCTGCAGCAGCAGTAGGAAAGTAATCAATAAGAGCAATCAGATGACACACAGGAGTTCTCCCACCAGGTCCTCTATGATGCATGTCCAAGTCACGGACCACACTGACCAGAAATGGCCAGGTGGCCTGGAACTCCTTGGAGTGGAAGCCAACTGCTGTAATGAATGGGCTTTGATGGGGTTTACTGGCAAAGTCTAAATTAATGGTGCTAATTGTTGGGGTGCAGAGGGCTGTGCAGACTGCATTATTGTCTTCATAAATCTGGCCAGTGCCAGTTCTTGTCTCTCATCCAGATCTCCAGCTCTTTCTGCTGCTTGGTTAACACAGATTGATCACAGAATCACAGAATCACAGAACTGTAGGGGTTGGAAGGGCCCTCGAAAGATCATCAGGTCCAACCCCCCCCCCCCTGGTCCCCCCCCCCCCGCCAAAGGAGATCCCCTCTCAGTCTTCTCCAGGCTGAACAGACCCAGGTCTTTCAGCCTTTCTTCATAGGGAATATACTCCAGGCCCCATATCATCTTTGTGGCCCTGCACTGGACTCTTTCCAGGAGATCCCTGTCCTTTTTGTACCAGGAAGCCCAGAACTGGACACAGTACTCCAGGTGAGGCCTGACCAGCGCAGAGTAGAGGGGGAGGATCACCTCCCTTGACCTGCTGGCCACACTCAATGTGGCCACACACAGACTGATCCTGAAAAATCCCTGGAAAGAGTTGAGGCACGGCTGTCCAGGGCCAGGCAGCAACACTGGGGGATGCCAGTGGCAGAGAGGGGCTGAGGGAGCAGCCCTGACAGGGAGTAGCGGTCCCAAGACATGGCGGAGCAATGGCCCCCACAGACCTGAAGGCTGTAGGAAGTTCTGATAGGCCCCAACGGACCTAACGGAGAAGGAACGTTCCTGACAGGCCCCTCTGGCTCGAGGAGGACACTCACAGACAAAGTGTTTCTTCAAGCAAGACATTTATTAGGATTTTTGCAGAGGTCAAAGCTCTCAATTACAGGGATAGTCCAAGAACCAAGCCCAGATGGTGTCAGGAGTCTCTGCGTCAAGCATTCACGGAGCAGTTTCTGGAGCTGTATGAGGTCCAGCTCCCCACAGAGCGGTAGCAGTAAATCATCTGCCATCAGCAGAGCGCTCTCGCCGTGCATGAAGGTCTCTTTCATGTCCGTAGATCAGAAGTCTTTTGA